>WNWK01023278.1:0-31308 GCA_009830355.1 Cherax destructor
CATTTTAAATCCCTCACACCCATTCACTCCTTTCTAACATGCTCACACTCCATTCCCCTTTTTCTAACATCCCTCACACTCCATTCACTCCTTTCTAACATGTCACACTCCATTCACTCCTTTCTAACATGCTCACCTCCATTCACTCCTTTTAACATGCTCACACTCCATTCACTCCTTTCTAACATGCTCACACTTATCCTCCTTTTCTAACATGCTCACACTCCATTCACCCTTTCTAACATGCTCACACTCCATTCACTCCTTTCTAACATGCTCACACCCATTCCTCCTTTCTAACATGCTCACCCCATTCACCCCTTTTCTAACATGCTCACCCCATTACCCCTTTTCTAACATGCTCCCTCCATTCACCTTTCTAACATGCTCACCTCCATTCCTCCTTTCTAACATGCTCACACTCCATTCACTCCTTTCTAACATGCTCACCTCCATTCCTTTCTAACATGCTCACCTCCATTCACCCTTTCTAACATGCTCACACCCATTCCTCCTTTCTAACATGCTCACACTCCATTCACTCCTTTCTAACATGCTCACACTCCATTCACTCCTTTCTAACATGCTCACACTCCATTCACTCCTTTCTAACATCTCACACTCCATTCCTCCTTTCTAACATGCTCACACACGCTGCTGGAAGTCCAAGCCCCGCCCAAAAAACCCCCTTTTTCTCCTTCCTCCAACCTTTTTGAGGATGACCCCTACCCCTCCTTCCTTCTCCTACAGATTTATATGTTTCCAAGTCATTCTACTTTGATCCATTCTCTCTAAATGCCCAAAAACCACCGCAAATAGTCATTCATCCCGAACGCCCCACGCCCCCCACCATTCATAGTCATGTGCCATTGTTCATCAGTGGTGGGGCACAATCCCATGCTTCATACGTGCATTTCTAATATTCCATTTTTTTTAGTGCTTGTAACTGCTAAATAAGCCACCATGGGCCCAAAGAAAGCTCATAGTGCCAGCCCTTTGATAAAGAAGGTGAGAACACGATAGAATTCAAGAAAGACATCATTGCAAAATATGAAAGTGGAGTGCATGTGGCAGAGCTTGCCAGGATGTATGAAACCCCCATACAACCATCGCTTCCATCGTGGCCAAGAAAAAGGAAATCAAGGAAGCTGTTGTTGCAAAAGGGGGGTAAATATGCTCACAAAAAGATCCAAATACTTGAAGATGTGGAAAAGGGTTTGTTGGTGGATCAACGAGAAACAATTAGCAGGAGATAGTGTTATTTAATCGATAATTTGTAAAAGGCAAGGCAGTTGCATGATGATCTCGAAAGAAAATGCCTGCAACGAGTGCTGATGTTAGTGAATTCAAGGCCAGCAAAGGCTGGTTTGAGAATTTAAGAAGCGTAGTGGCATACACAGTGTGGTAAGGCGTGGTAAGGCAGCGAGGCTGCAAGTTCTAAAAAATGTGAGGCTGAAAAATTCCTCCCCCAACAAGTGTTCAGTTGTGACAAAACATACCTTTTTGGAAGAAAATGCTAAAAGAGGACCTACATCACGCAGGAGGAAAAGGCACTGCCAGGACACAAGCCTATGAAAGACAGGCTAACTCATGTTCTGTAGTAATGCTAGTGGGGATTTCAAAGTGAAGCCTTTACTGGTGTATCACTCTGAAAATCCCAGTATGTTCAAGAAAAACAGTGTCGCCAAGGCTAATTTATGTGTGATGTGGAAGGCTAACAGTAAGGAATGGGTCATGAGAGAAATTTTCCTTGATTGGTTCAATGAAGTGTTTGGCCCGAGTGTGAAGAAATACCTCCTGGAAAATAAATTGGAACTCAAGTGCCTCCTGGTAATGAACAATGCTCCTGCTCATCCTCCAGACTTGGATGACCAAATGGTGGAGGAGTTTCGTTTCATCACAGTGAAGTTCTTGCCCCATAATACCAATCCTCTCATCCAGCCCATGGGCCAGCAGATCATTTCAAACTTCAAAACTCTACACCAAAGCAATGTTTCAAAAGTGCTTTGATGTGACCTCAGACAGTGCATTGACCCTAAAGAGTTCTGGAAAGATCACTTCAATATCCTCAATTGCATAACTCTTATAGATAAGGCTTGGCAGGAGTGACTTCCAGGACTTTGAACTCTGCTTAGAGAAAATTGTGGCCAGATTGTGTCTTTGACAAAGATTTTGAAGGGTTTGAGGCTGACCCTGACAACCCTTTGCCAGTTGTGGAATCTATTGTGGCATTGGGGAATTCCATGGGGTTGGATGTGAGTGGCGAGATGTGGAAGAGTTGGTGGAGGACCACAATGAAGAGCTAACCACTGAAGAGCTGCAAGACCTTCATTTGGAACAACAGACCACAGCTCAGGAAATTGCTTCAGAGGAGGAAGAGAGAGGGAAGAAGGTGCCTTCTTCAGAAATTAAGGAGATTTTTGCAATGTGGAGTAGGGTGCAAGCATTTATGGAGGAACATCACCCTAAAAGCTGTTACAGGCCATGTCTGCGACATGTTCAATGACAATCTCTGTCCCATTTTAGGGAAATTTTAAAGAGACGCCAGAAACAGAGCTGTCTGAACAATTTTTTGTGCAACAGGGGTCAGTGACTCAAGTGGTCCTAGTGGTATTAAAAACAAAGAAGGAAGTAACCCCGGAAAGAACTTGGTACCTGAAGTCTTCATGGAAGGGGATCCCTTCCAAACAGTAATTTCTCCATCCTCTCCTCCTCCCATCTTCCATACACTAAGAAGTCTTTTCAATAAAAAGTAAGTGTCATGTTATTATTGTTTTATTCTTCATATCTCATTGTTTTCTGTGTATGTAAATCTATATTTTATGTAATTTTTTTTTTTTTTTTTTAAAACTTTTTGGGTGACTGGAATGGATTAATTGGATTTTACATTTTTCTTATGGGGAAAATGGTTTCACAAATCATAAATTTCGCCTTTAGTCAGACTTCTGGAACGGATTAATTACAAAAATCGAGGTCTACTGTACAGTGGTACCCGGTTTATGTTTTTTCGTTCCAGAATGCTGTTCAAGTGCCATTCAAACAAATTTATCCCCATAGTGAATAATGTAAAATAGACTAGTCTTTAGACCCCCAAAATACACTTACAAAAGCATTTAAAAATAAACTTACATAAAAGGGCGAGTTTGGAGACCATCGTAAACTGGGGTACCCCTGTATGTACTTATTTTCAATGAAAATATTTAAACACCACAGAATAACAATGAAATACCAAAAAGTTTCATGGAGCATGTATAATCAAAGAAGGCACATAATGCTTTGTTTTTGTTAGATTTAGTCCAGATGGACCATTTTGTATATTTCAAATACAGAGTCAAAATTTTTCCAAAAAGTTGGGCGAATAACGAGCTGTATGAATATAGGGACATACGAATTCTGAGGGGTCCACTGTACGTATTTACAGGTGGACCCCGGATTAATCATTATTTCATTCCAGAATGCTGTTCAGGTGCGTTACCGAACGGATTTGTTATAAGGAATAATGTAAATTAGATTAGTCCTTTTAGACCCCCAAAATACACTTACAAAAATACACTTACATAATTGTTCGAGTTTGAGCAGTATGAATCCGGGGTCCACTGTATATTGTACTAATAGTGTTCTATAGTGACTTCTATCCTGTTTCCTTGAATCTCATTATACAACACACTCATACAGTGGACCCCGAGTAACGAACACCTCGGAAATCGACAATTATGTAAGTATAATATTGTAAGTGCTTTTGTAAGTGTATTTTTGGGGTCTGAAATGGACTAACCTACTTGACATTATTCCTTAAGGAGTAAATTACTGAATGGCACTTGAGCAGGCTTCTGGAATGAACTTTATTCGTTACTCGGGGTCCACTGTATTTTGTATTTTATGCTTTATGCAGATACCATAAATACCACATAAACTTCCTGTTAAATTTTATTTTATACAACTTGTGTATTGTTTTGACCAAGTTTACTTTGAAGGTGACTAATCAACAGTGGATGGAACTACGGTATAGTACTGTATAGTATATACTGTACAGCATGTCCAGGAAGGCCACTTATTACAGGAACATGGTTACACAGTCAATAATGGAAAATAGAACTGAATGTATCCAAAAAAAGACATTATGTTAAAACAGTAACAATCAATAGATATTGTACATAAACACAGTTCTATAATCAAACTAGTTGAGATTAGGAGACTGAGAATAATCTATTGTGCAAAGATGCAAGTAGAAAAATAAAATAATTTGCTTACCAAGATTATTGACGATGCTAAAGTAACTGCAACACGAAACACGTACAGCACACTGATCCTTCCAGCAGAGATCCAGCATTTATAAGGGCTTTCTATTGTGTTGTTCTGTAACTCATTCCACACTGTAAACATTCCAGTCTTCAATGACATATTCTGTAAAGGATACATATATAACTATGAATTACACATTACAGACATGCCATCAAATACTGTATTTTCCGGCATATAAGATGTGCTTTTTCCCAAAAAAAGAAGTCTGGAAAAATCACCCTATGCCTTATATGTTCAAGGTAAGGTCAAGGATAGGTTTTGGGTTATGCTTTGGGCTACACTTCAGCAGCTGTTTACTAACGTTTTGTTACAACTGCTTGCAAATTTTGTGCCAGCAAGGGGCCAACACTCATGCACCTTATACAGTGGAACCCCGAAATTCGGCCGCCCTGAGTATCGGCCACTTGAGCTTAGACCGCTTTTTCAGATAAATTTTGTCCTGAGTTATGGTCTGTGTCTCGTGTTCCAGGGCATACCAGACCTGTCCGCCTGCCTCGCAGGCGTCGTGGAGCCAGTCTAGCTTTGTTTATCCTTGAGTGAACATTACCCTGCGTGCTCATCCAAACATTTCACAATAAATTCATTGTGTTTAGTGCTTGTTTATTGATTGTGACTGAAATAAGCCACCATGGGCCCAAAGAAACTTCCTAGTGGCAACCCTTTGGTAAAGAAAGTGAGAAACACGATAGAATTGAAGAAAGAAATTGTAGCACAGTACTAAAGTGGAGGAGGAAGAGAGGGGGATTGTGCCTTCTTCAGTGATTCTACAATATGTACGATACTAAAGCAGCACGAGTCGATAAAGGCTATAGCACCAGCCAGCAATAAAGTGTAGCAAGTAAGTTAAGCGATTAAGCGATAGAAAAATGACGACACGAAACTTAACTCCTCCATTGTTGTTTGAGGTATATAGGGTCACTTACAACACCGCCGCTTTTTGCTTCCGCTATGCATATGCTCTCAGTGGCCCTTATATACCCAACAACAACACAACAGCAGTCGTGACACACGAATGACATATTTTATTCATTCTAATGTTATTAATATTGTTTATTAAGTCATATTAGAAGAATTGTGATAGATAAATAAGCTGTAAAGTTGATATTAAGTTTCATATTGAAGGACTATCTTGTCCTGCCTCCAAACAAACTCTCCTGCTTCTCTCATATGCCAACAAGAGTCTTCAATAAGGTTAAACTGATTTCAATGTTCATTTATCTATGTACGTACATATTAAAATCAGTGCTTTATATTTATTTCTCATTATTTTCTGTATGTAAAAATATAGTATTTATTCTTTAAAAATGAATTTTTTTTGAATATTTTCATTGGAACGGATTAACTGGATTTACATTATTTCTTATGGGAAATACTATTGCATCGACTTTAGGCCTAGCTCCTGGAACAGATTATGGCCAAAACTCTGGGTTCCACGTATGCTGGAAAATATGGTACACATAAAAACACATGTAATAAAGACCCTTCTGCTTTCTGTAAGCAATAATTCAATCATGATACTTTGAACAGTATGAGCAACACATTCCTGCTAAGCACCTAATATTGACTTGTACAGTCCATAATTAATCCATTCCAGAAGGTTGCTCAAATGCGAAATGCTCAAAAACCGAAATACGAATATTTCCCATAAGAAATAATGTACAGTAGATCCCCGAATTTCGTACTGCTCCCAACTCGAACAATTATGGAAGTGCTTTTGTAAGTACAGTGGTACCGAGGGTTTCGATGGTCCCCAAAATCTCCCTTTTATGTAAGTTTATTTTTTTAAATGCTTTTGTAAGTATATTTTTGGGGGGGTAAAAGGACTAGTCTATTTTACATTATTCCTTATGGGGATAAATTCGTTTGGTAATGGCACTTGAACAGCATTCTTGAACGAAAAAATATCGTAACTCGAGGTACCACTGTATATTTTTGGGGGTCTCAAAGGACTAATCTAATTTACATTATTACTTATGGGAACAAATTCGTTCGGTAATGGCACTCAACAGCATTCTGGAACGAATTATTGACGAAACGGGGGTCCACTGTAAATACAATTAGTCCGTTTCAGACACCAAAATATTAAAAAATAAATTTTATAGAGAATAACTATAGTGTTGCAGCTCTTCAGTGGTTAGTACATTCATTACTTACCTTAAAATATTTGTAGTCTTAATGTAGGGCGAGAGGCGAGTAGCATTTATTTTTAGGAAGTCAGTGTAGGTAGCCGGTAGATGTAGGTACATGTACGTATGTAGTCCGCCATATTATTACCATCGACATACCATGTTCACAGAGTTTAATCGTTTCTAACTACTACCTTTAGATGCCAACATAAACAAAGAGAGAAGTATTGAATAATTCATGCCAAGAATTGTAAACAAAAGCGTTAAGGGTGGTGAATGGGCCAGACAGCAGATTAATACAGTTTTTTCTAACGCTGGATGCTGGACCAAAGAAAACGTAATGTTTTCCCTCTACCCGACTCACCACTCGATGGCATATAAACATTGCATGTTTATATGCTATGTAGTAACGTGTTTCTTATATAATTTTGAAGAAAACATTATAGATGGATTATTGAAAATGTCTATATTAACCTAAAATAAGACATTTAATGTGCCCAAGAGTGATTACAGTATTATTACTTATTAGTATTATAACTATGGCATTAAGACTAGAGGACACTCTTAGTGAACGAGTAACAAAGGCATGTTTATATGCTATGTAATGTGTTTCTTATATAATTTTGAAGAAAATATCAGATGGATTAATGAAAATGTCTATATTAACGTAAAATAAGACATTTAATGTGCCTAAAGTGATTATTATTAGTATTACGTAATGTTTCCCCTCCGCCCGGCAACCACACTCCATAGCATATAAAGATAGCATGTTTATATGCTTGTAACATGTTATATTATTTTGAAGAAAATATCACAGATGGATTAATGAAAATGTCTAAATTAACCTAAAACAAGACATTTAATGTGCCCAAGAGTGAGTCACTAATGTATGAGGCCCTGAACCATATGGAATTGTACCATATGGTACAGGGTAACAGGGACCCTAATGGAAACAAGTCACTTTGTCTGGCGTTTTTTAGTTATCCTAGGTTCTCCACATAATCTGCTATGTATGATAATCTATGTAACTGTATTTGTGTATACAGTGGTACCCGGATTTCGTACAGCTCCCAACTCAAACAATTATGTAAGTGTATTTTTGTAAGTGCTTTTGTAAGTGTATTTTTGTAAGTGCTTTTGTAAGTGTATTTTTGTAAGTGCTTTTGTAAGTGTATTTTTGGGGGGTCTGAAATGGACTAATCTAATTTACATTCGTCCTTCAGCCTTCCAACAGCCTTCTGGAACGAATTGTTGAAATTGTGGTTCATTGTACCTGAATAAACTTACTTATGATGCCACATGCGCTCGAGTAAGTTTATTCAGGTATACACAAATACAGTTATGTAGATTATCATACATAGGAGCATATGTGTAAAGATCCTAGGATAACCCAAAAAAGTCAGAGTGACTTATTTAAAGTGGGGTCAATGTATCTGTACCATATGGTGCCACGAGCATGCAGGATGTGTGCGTGCAGTATGAGGCACCAGCCCAGACTGAGAGTGAGTCTGGGACCCAAGTCGCTGACTCAGCAGTTCTAGGAAAAAGCACATCGTCATCCACCGGTGGAAGGAGACTACTGTGGCTGAAATGTATTTGTTTTTTTTGTAACAATAATGCTTATGCCTCGTGTCTATAAGCATAATATAAAATCATACTGGTCCACAGATAAGTAAGACATCACTGTGCATGACACCTTCTTTCAAAGACTTTCACAGACTGCAGTAGTTCTAGGAACATGTCCAGTGACTGCACATATGTAAATATATAATAGAACATTACTAATATACAACTTTTTTGGATGTTTTTTGTTGCAAACAAGTTTTGTAAGTAATATAATGAACAAATTAGTGCAGTTGTGTTGAATACAATGAATGCACACTTATACATTATATTGGTCTCACAGGCCACAAAAGTTACTGGAAAAAAAAATATTAGAAAAGAAAAGAAAAAAGTAACAAAAACATAAAATAAAATAATGCGACTTTACGGAAGTTGCGGATGTTGTCGCCACCCGGTCAACTTCACGCCTCTATATCTCGGTAAGTACAGATCAGAATTTTTTTTGTTTGTTTGTTTTATTACCTATAGAAAAATAATAGTATCTAATTCTGTAAGATTTTTTTTTTTGTTTTTTTTCTCAAAAATTCTTGGACCCTGGCTGACACTTTGAGATTTGGCCACTGGACCCCGAAAGGGTTAAAAGAAAGGCCAGCTGACAATTATTCCCAGGTCTTTTACGTGTTCCTTTCGTTATATTTGGTGACCCTCTTGAGTTTTGTATATATAGTGTTCATTTTGAGTTCTTCATTCTTTCCATACCTAAGCAGCTGGAACTTATCACCATTGAATGTCATGTTGTTCTCCATTGCCCACTGGAAAACCCTGCTTATGTCTTCCTGTAATTTTTCAGTGTCCTCTACCATAGTGACTTTCATGCTTATTTTAGTGTCATCTGCACATGATGATACAAAAGTGTGACGGGTGTTTTTATCTATGTCTGCTATGAGGATAAGAAACAGTGCCTTGAGGCACTGATCTTTTGACCTCGCTGATGCTGGACCTTGGTCTGTTTACTACTACTTTTTGTGTTGTGTGTGTTAGAAACCCGAAAATCCATTTGCCTATCTTCCCATAATGCCCATGGCCCTCATTTTGTGCACTATCACTCCATGATTGCATTTGTCAAATGCCTTTGCAAAATCTGTGTAAATCACATCTGCGTTTTGGTCGTCTTCCAATGCCTCCGTAATTCTGTCATAATGGTTCAGCAGCTGTGACAGGCATGATTGACCAAACCAACTGCATTTTATAACATAAGTTACTATAATCCAGCTCCAAGAGAAAAAAAAAAACCACTTATGTAAATCCCTGATGCATGTAGTACTGCCTTTCATAAGAAAGCTTTGGCAACAAAAATATAACATACCATACCTTGCACAAAAGTAGATGCACACAGCTCCAATGACTTCGAGTTGTTTCCACACACAGCTTCGTTGCATAATCTGTGGAACACCCCTCAATATGTTTTCTCCGAGTTCCATTTTCTAAGTAGCAAACAATCTTGAAATGGACTAACTTCCCTATTCTAATTTTGTCATCATATATTGCATTTTCATAATAATGTGCTACCAGATGCTCTAGTAGGAGGGTTCCAAAAGAGACTTTAACACTGTTATCTTGATGTAAAAGCTCAAAACACGAATCAAGCAACAAAGAATACTGTGTACTTGGTATGTGTTTCAAGGTTTCCAATTTACTACAATGAGCAAATAATTGTAGACAGTGAGATATTACTTCAAAATCATATGGCTGGTCAAATTTTTTGATCTCTAAGACAAACAGTTGCACTACACTATCAATACCCTCGGTCAAGCACGACAGATGTTGACCCAGTTCATCTGGCTTTTGAAAACATTCAGAAGGTAGTTTGTCACAAAAGATTTCTAGTGTCTCATTTATCAGCTCCAGAGCCCATATGAACTTCTTTTGATCCAAATATGGCCGAAGATAACAGTTTCTAAAAAAGTCATTAACTGGAGATAATAAGGTTATAATATTTGAATTTTTTTCTGATACACTATCAAACTTTGAAATGTTTTCAAGAAGCAAATTTATTCCTAAAGCAATATTAACAGGGTTTATGGTTTCAGAAGTATTGAAACATTGTTTAATGGCACACTGAATTGAGGAAAATCTATTTTGCCAAGTTTCTGAAAAGTGCCTAGATCATTAACAATAGCTTTCCAGAGAACTGTACCTCGACACCAACTTTCCTTCCTCCTAAAATGCCCAACAATGTCACATATTTCCAGGAAAGTAGTGACAGGGACCAAATGTTTGAAAACTGCCTTTAAAAGATCACACTGGCTAGATGACCGTAACATTATTTCCTGTGTACTGAGGCATCCTTCAAAATTTGCAACTGCACTTTTAACAACTTGAAAATTCCATACAGCAGTTTTTGGCATTAGAGCTAAGCCTCGGATTAAATAAAATAAGGGGATTGCACCCCATGATCTTCCATCAAAAAATTTTTCTATTAGTATACACATAAAATCTTTCTGGACAGTAAAATCAAGTGTGCCAATGACTGTTGCCAAAAAAATCCCAATCTGATCACCCACAGCAGAAACAGTTCTTGGCTGCTGACTTGAGTCACGGGAATAAAGGCAATAGTCACTTAGCGCAGAGAGTAGATGTAAAGTTATGAAGGAAAGAACCCCCTTCATTAGTACCTCTTGTGGAAACTTTAATTGCAACATTTTCATTACTCCCCATTGCTTTATATTTTTATTATCTTGGTCAAAGATTCTTTTGAAGATCACAAGTGTCCAAGAAACATGGAACAATTTTCCATTCCTACAGCATACATTAAGAAGATTATCCAACTTTTCCAAGACTGGTTTTACAACATGTGCTTGCTTTTCTTCCAGGGTTTCAACAAGAAGAAAAAAGTCATTCCAAAGTTTCACAAATTCTCTTTTTTCATTCTCTGGCCAACACAAATATTCAGACTTGAATTCTTTCCCTGACAGTAAAGAGGCGCAATGATCCACAAATCTTTTGAGGATATACTGACACCTCTTTCTTGACAGTGGGTTAGTGTGAACAAGGCCATACTGAATAATCTTCCACAAGGCACTATCATTTCCAATGTGATACAAACTTCCTCCTTCAAACATATAGCCAGCTATGAAGCACAAAATAAAAAGCCTGTAGCATTTTTCTCCAGTATAACAAAGTCTCCATTAATTCTATAAAAATTTTAACAATGTCCCAAGGGTTCTGAAGAGTTTCGCTCTTATCCTGACTCATTACATCCAAATATGGTTGTATAATCAATGTGAGAAGTAAAGCTGTAATGTTAGTATCATGAGACATTTCAATCATTTTCAATGTAACTTGGATGACGGTCTTGATGGGTTTTCAACAGACACTGTGTTGCAAGCACCAGTCATCCTTCAACAGGTTGGTGAATATCAATGAAAATATCTTAACTTTATGGCGATCTTCGTCCATCATTGTGTCAATATAATGAACAGTAATGTTTTTGCTATGTTTTCAAATAAATTTATAAATGGAATCAAATCATTCTGATTTACATAATGCGAATTATTATGAACTTCAATATTTTTAGATGAAACATCAATTGATAACTGTGACTGAGATTTAAATGAGATTATTTTCAGAAACTCAACAATCAACCACGACAACTTTGAAGCCAACAATAGTTCATCAGCTTTATAAGTAACGGGCGATCCATCGTGGTATTCCTGGGCATTATCATCCTTGAGATGCTGATCATTCTTTGTTAACAGGTTAATTATGGTAGTGTATCTCACTAGCTTGTGGAGGCAAGTCCAGGCTACTACTGGACATGGTGGACGTGGAGTACTTTTCAATAATCTTATTCAAACGAGGTAACAGGCACTGCTGGAGTAATTCCCTATATATACTAAGCAGTGTTCCATCTGAAACAGCAGGTGTTTTCCTGAAGGTTTCCTTGGCTTCAACAATTTTCCTGAGCAACTCACAAGAACTAACTGAAAACTGAGCGCCATTTAGTATTTTCTTCAAGAGGCTATGATATTCTTGGTCATCTAATAAGCCTAAACTAAACAGTTCATCAGCCATCACATAAAAGCATGTGTGAAACAATAAGTTTCTCTTAGTGGAATAAGCCAGGTAATAATTCTACGCCACACTAACGTTATATAGTACAAAGTTATTGCATTTCCCTTCAGATGAATGTCTTATACTTCACTAATCAATCCCTTTATAACCCTAAAAAAAAAATAGTTGTATAAAATATCGTGAAGGAAATTCTTCAGTATAAGTAAAGATCAACTTCTGTGTATCTTATATATATTTGCTGGCGAGTACACTTTTTTTTTATTTACGACACACACGAAGTTTCCTTCTGATGATGACTGCAGCAGTTATTTGTTGGGTTTGTCAGGACTGCAGCAGTTGTTGTGGTGGTGTGAAGGAAAATGAAGCAAAATGTGTTATTGTTGGACACGAGGGCTAAACTCGGGTGGAGCCGCACACATTCATCACCCGCGTCTCAGCTTCGCACGCGTCCCTGGTTCGCACGCGTCCCTGGTTCGCACGCGTCCCTGGTTCGCACGCGTCCCTGGTTCGCACGCGTCCCTGGTTCGCACGCGTCCCTGGTTCGCACGCGTCCCTGGTTCGCACGCGTCCCTGGTTCGCACGCGTCCCTGGTTCGCACGCGTCCCTGGTTCGCACGCGTCCCTGGTTCGCACGCGTTCCGGGTTCGCACGCGTTCCGGGTTCGCCTGAGTCACAGGTTCAGCTGCGTTCCAGGTTCGCCAGGGTTTGCCCGCGTCCCGGGTTCGCCCGGTTAATTGTTCCGCTTGAACTGCTTATTAAAAACAAAATAAACAAACAAACGTTTTATTTAATTGTGTAGTATAAAGGATGTAGTTTACATAAAATATTAAGCACAATAGAAAGCCACTATCATGCACTGCATTTCGGGCAGACTAATCCGAATACTTACTCACTACTTAAAACTAGACATAGGTATTTAGTGGTTATTATTATTATTATTATTATCAAATAGAAGCGCTAAACCACAGGGGTTATGCAGCAGGTATTTAGTGGTACAATTATAAGTATGCATTATTACAACTAGATTATTATAATCAAATAGAAGCTCTAAACCACAGGGGTTATTACAACTAGAGGTGCAAAAATAGTACAAATTTAGGTATGAATTAATACTTTAAAATTGATTAAGTAGTTTCTAGCAGGCTCTATGATTTCAGAAAATAGTTGGAGGAGTTGGTTTTGTTAGGTATAGATGAATCTATTTTGTTTGGTATAGCATAGTAATTGTGCAGTTAAGGAGATGGTGATTTTTAATAATAGCTCTAAATTGTTTGGCAGACACGAGACCTTTCGCTGGTTTGGGCAATAATTCCAGATCTTGCGGCCCTGTATGTATATTGTATTTTTGCATAGGGTGAGGCGGAAAGGGCAAACACACCCCGATGGCATGGTGGCTAGCGTTCTTGCTTCACGCACGGAGGGCCGGGTTCAATTCCCCGGCGGGGCCGAAACATTTCGAAGTGTTTCGTTACACACACATACAACAGGCCTAGTGTCTAATAGACATGTGCCTAGGACAAAATGGTAACTAACCTGTATCTGAGCGGTGGACATGCATATTCACTACTTTAAGAACATTTGACAGGAAGCATAAGAAAAGTAGTGAATATGCATGTCCACCGCTCAGTTAAAGGTTTTGCCCTTTCCGTGTACCTGCAAGCCCATGCAGTGGCATGTTATTCACTATTCTTATGCTTCATCTATAAAGTGTTCTCATCTCTTATTCCGCGATCTCCGCATTTGTGATCCTCAGTTCCTTTAAGTAGAAATTTCCACTCAATTCATTTTCCCAGAGCCATAACTTAAGCAAGGCCTTTGCCTCCTTAAGACAATAGATTTTTTTATTACGATAGACCTGACAGCAGGAAAAGAAGGAGAGGTTAATTGCAAAATGAGACAAGTGGGGGGAAGACTTAAAGATGTATTGGCAGATGTACTGCAGACCGGGCACTGCCACAGATCTACATTTAGTGGGGTGTCTAAAGGGCCAGCAATTTCGACACTGGAGTAGGGACCCACTTATGGTCCCTAAGCGATGCACGATATATATGGAGGACGGAGTTTACTGCAGTCAAATGATAAGCGGGCGGTGTTACTGGGAAAGCGCCTCCCGCCCACGGCGGGCAGGACATGTGTATATACGTTGAGAATACGAATTTCCTGAAGGGCTAATTGCTCCTAAAATAACCGCAAAACAGAAAATCTATATACAATGATAAAATCACTATACCACTGCAAGAATTTTGAGTAGGGTGCTTGTGAACATTGAAATGTTATCAATGGAAGATGGGAAAGATCATGAGCTTTGTCTGCATTCTGAACCATAACGATGCACCCTTCGACGAGCGTTAAAGGATGTATTTTGGCCAATGTTTTTAAAAGCTTTACCAATACTATGGTCAAAGATAATCAATTGGAGGTCAGTTTTAGGGAAAAGAATTTTGACCACTGCATACTTTAAACATGTTGTGTAAAGGAAGGCGTCACATAGGTCATTTCTGGGTAGAATGAGCAGACAAATAATCTTAGTCAGCAAGTGGTCTGGAACATTTAGGCATTAGTACCGCGGGCGGCCCGGGAGGTAGGTGGGAGATCCGAAACCTACGTACTGTATTCTACGAAGCCGGACACAAAGGCGTGCTAGAGGCTCTAGCAGAAATGGGCCGAGCCTCAGCACCTGGAGCAGGTGACTAGTCACCAGCAGAAGGTACAGGGGTATGGAAAAAAAATGTCTGGAGAATGGTCCAATAACCAAGCTGGGTCAAAACAGGATGCAGTAACGAAGAATGAAAAAAAGGGACATCAGAGGAAGTCACTATAAGGCATGAAAGGGCTGCAAGTGTTCCCCCCTTCCTCATCCAAGAGGACCTCGAGCCCGCCAGCAGTGCCGATGCAGCATGGAACCCGTGCCATACCCTACCCTTCATGCCAGCACTCCAGGATAGCAATCTCTAGGCTACAGAGCCACCTCTGGACAAAAAGAGGGCGGCCGGACACCCGCCACAAAGCATACCTCCATCTACCACCCTCCAGAATCCGACAGGCAGCCTCCAGATATACACCCATCACCCAAAAGACGCCCAAAACCATCACCCAGGAGAGGAATCAGGACAACTCCAGGTGATCCAGATTCCACATCAAGGACCTCAGTGGAATGGACCATGGTACCATTCCCCCTACCTAGAAACTAGAGTGCTTGTGAATTATTATAATTAAATAGAAGCGCTAAACCACAGGGGTTATACAGCGAGTGCTTGTGGAAAGAATCCCAAAGGCTGAAAATAGGAAGGGGAGGGATGGGGAGCAGGAGGAAAGGGAAAAAAGTGGGGATGGAGGAGAGGATAGGAAGGGGGTAATGGGTTCAGTCTGAGGAAAGAGACTCAAAGGTCTCATTCCTCAGACCAAGAAACTACACTGCACGAAGGAGCCCCCTTCCCCTTCAGAGAGGTGTACGAACCACAGCCCAGCTGATCAGGTACTGACTTTAGGTGCCTGTCCAGCACCTTCTTGAAGAGATAGGAATCTATTCATATTAGAATAAAGGGGGAAAGCGCTGAACCTTCCTTGAGGGAAAGGGGTCTTAATCCCCTTATGTAGGCTGGGGAGGCAGTTGAACAGTCTTGGGGCCCTGACACATACCAGACATTAACCATTTGAGTTTCCTGATATTAATTTTATTTCAATAATTTTTTTCCCGATGACTGCACCACATGCTGTATCCGGGCCTTTTTAGACCAGCATTGACAACTGCTTTGAGGGTCAGCCAAGGCCGACTTTTAATGGTTAGTGGGAATGAATGCAAATATATTATGATTAATCGCGACACGAGTTAGTAGCATCATTTAAGAAACTAGTTTACAATGCCTAAGTAAGTGTTAAGTTTATTATAGTAACGAAGTTTAATTTTACTAACCGTGAGGAGAGTTATGTCAAATCTGGCAATAATGGGGTGCAAGCTAACGCTTTATGTAGAATACGTAGAGGAAAAGTAAAAAGTTAAACTATGCATAAAATTTGTCTTATTCTTTATTCTCAAAAGATGTCTAAAGAAAAATTCAGTATTTTAGTCTGAATTTCTTTTAAATAGATAATTTATACTGATGCAATAAGTAGACTTCAAAAGGTTGTCCCGCTGTAGAACTGCCTTGCTTCACATATAACTGGTCTGAGGGAGTGGCAGTTAGAGTCATGCCACGTAACACCGTCGTTATAGTGATTATTAAACACTGCCAGACAATTCTCATTACCGTCGTCGTTATCAGGTTGTGGCTTCAGAGATTTGTACGCCCTGTATAAGGAATATTTATATTTAAAATTATAGACCGGTAGGGTTTGAAGGGGAAAAGGGTGGAGAATTTAATTAAAATTAAAAACTTACCTTCCGGTATGAGACCAGTTAGTATAACTGGAAGATTCATCTGATAGCCAAGACCACAAGCCAGAGATAAAGCTACCGCTCGTCCAAATGTCAGGAACGTAATCTAAGAAAAAATTGAAAGCTTTATGCTTTAATATTAGCCAATAGGGAGGGGATAGATAAATCCAAAGCAATGTGCTTTGCCCCCCAAAGAAAGTAAAGTCCAGCAAATGCAGTTTTATTCTACACAACTGTAGCACTGGGAGTCACATTTGTAAATGTTACAGACTTACGTGTAATAAGAACACTTGTTATGAAATTTTGCTCCAGTTCACTTTCTATGCTGACTGCCTGGAACCCATTGCCTAAGAGGCTGCAGTAATAATTACGTTTTCCCAGGTGTACAGATGACCAGAATCATGACACCACGAATAATGGTAGGCTCTTCCATTGAACACATCGTCAACCTACAAAGTTGAGAAAGTTAAAGTATTTATCTTTAACTAAGAAGTATTTATCTTTAGTTAAGAAGTATTTAAGTTAATGAATTCTCACCAATGGTCTGGAGAAAGGATCACAACGTGACGGTGTTTGGAGTGAAGTGGAGAAAGAAGCGAATCTTTCTGCCATGAACGATAATGTAGGCTGTTGGGAACCATGTTCCTGGCTAAATGGCAGATGGTCTTTAGGTGCTCCAACAACTTGTGTCGGCAGAGTTTGGCGCCGAGAATCAGGAGACAACACGAGCGAGCTGGGGAGCGAGTCATGTCAGCATTTTCGCTGCCACCAAATATAATTGGCATGCCATCTTTCCTAATAAAGTGCTCGGAGGCGAAGGTGCTAGTGGCCACTGCCACGAGCAAGTTGAGCAAGAGAAGGTGCATCTGTCGAGGCAAAATAAACGTGGTATTAAGTGTAGGTCTTTAAATATGATCTAAGCTAGATAATTTGGCATGGAAGAGTACTAGAGGGAAGCAGGTTGATGCCTCCTTCCCGCTTAAGGTAGATAGGAAAGATCCTAAGATTTTCAAGCTAGTTTAAGAAAATGTATGAAAAGCCCAAAATAAATTTTAGTCTTGAAACGAAGTAGACCTATTAAACTAAACATAGGCAATTAAACGTTATGAACAGGATAAGCATTTACCAAAATAAAATAGTTTTAAATTTGGTCCTTTAGAGGAATACATGAAATACTAGTTTCCTAAAGCACTAGAGGACTTTCCTGAGAAATGATCAAACTAAATGCAAATTATGTGATCAGGCATAGGGTCACTAACATTATGTGCTTAATTGCCCAATACAGACAGTATAATAACTTGTGATATGTGAAGATATCTTAATGAAAAAGACCAGATATACTAAATTTCCTTGTAACAGATAAGTGAACTGTAGATATAAATCCATATGTACACCTGTTAACCCTTTTGGAGTTTAGTTCCTAGGCCTTGTGTACCCATATGCTCTTGCGCTACCGTCCACATGATAGATATGGGGGGGCACAATAAACTAGCCACTTCGGTGGCAAAAAAAATCTATGGATTTTCCGTGGGAAGAACGCAAGGAAGCTTTCTAATTTGAGGCTATGCTTGATTGATGCAACTGATTGAAGTCTAGTTTTTCCTTAAGAACCTGTGAAATTTGATAGTCCAAACTACAAAAGTAAGTTTTAAGGAAAAAAAAATGAAGAGAAAATAAACAAACAGTTCCGTAAAGAGTACTACAGAGCAATAAGCGCCAGAGTACTAACCTGTGCTAGGTAAAGCTAATTCACTCTAGTCAAGCACACTGAACTGACGACACTAGGGACGCCACTTTTATACACACAACACTGATTATGATTGGTTGAACACCAGGCTGAAACCTTTTTTTCCAGGCTTATAATTGGCTGAAACTTTAAGGTTGGTTAATGAGGCTCCTGAACTGTGAAGTACACGAGGGTCATTAAGGCTGCATGTCACCTGTACACCACCAAACAAGAATACTTTAATACCTAATATAAAAATTAAAGTATACTCTCACTGTATACACACTTAGAGACATACAACTCACCGTGGATATACCCTCTGAAAAATTATAAGGGGATCAGAATGATAAGTATTCTTGACACAAATGATAGAAACACTTTTATAATATGAATAATATGACGTAGATTGAGATTTCATTTGGAACTCAGCCTAGATGTATCACTGCAACTTTTTTTATATATTTTATTTATAACCTTATAGTATATCTAATTATATATTTATAATTCATAATTTATATATCTAACGCAGGAGAAGCTGCCAGCAGTCACCAAACACGCAAGCCAAATAATAATAATAATAATAATAATATCTATATAATCTATAAAAGTATATATATAAAACAAAATACTCCACAGTAGTGTTAGCCTAGCCAGCCTACCAGGAGAACTGTTCAGGTATACCAGGGGTAGGTATATATACCAGGAGGAAACTTTGTTGTATGGGATACTGAAACAATCTATAAAATTTTTTTTTTATATTTTATTTAAAACTTCTTGTACAAATATACATAGATAGATACATATATTAATATGTAACAATGATTCTGATGATGAACAAGAAATCAGCATTGTCACTACACAATCTACTGAAAAACGGGGAATTATGAGACTACCTGTCTGGGCTTCACCGCCACTTAAAACAAATAATCTCAGCGGAGATGACCGCCAATTTAATTTACCGCGGTTATCCCCGTGAGGCGTGTGAGAAAACTGACCCACTCCTGGTCACGTCGAGGGGTCCCTCTGATATTTCCACGCTCTAGACCACATTAACTATAGACCAGTTATAATAAATTACAATAGATCGCACTAGTACGTACGATACAATAATGGTTGTGAACTGTATAAGGGTATTAGACTGATTAGAAAGAGAGGGAAAAGAGTACACACATTTACGAGATTAAACCATCACTCACCCAAACCATACCACGGGTGGGGTTCGAACCCGCGGTCAGAGAGTCTCAAAACTCTAGACCGTCGCGTAAGCCACTAGGCCAGCTAGCTTAATAAGATTCATCCAACTAGGTATATTTCTACACCATAGGAAGGTTAGCATAGGCACCACTGTGTCCACAAATGCAAGTTTTACAGACGAATCTCCCGCTAGCATGGCCGTGACGAACTCTAGCTCAAGTCCCCTCAAAGCCGTCCACATGACTACGAAATCGTAATGACACGATTGCAAACAAACCATACCACGGGTGGGGTTCGAACCCGCGGTCAGAGAGTCTCAAAACTCTAGACCGTCGCGTAAGCCACTAGGCCAGCTAGCTTAATAAGATTCATCCAACTAGGTATATTTCTACACCATAGGAAGGTTAGCATAGGCACCACTGTGTCCACAAATGCAAGTTTTTACAGACGAATCTCCCGCTAGCATGGCCGTGACGAACTCTAGCTCAAGTCCCCCTCAAAGCCGTCCACATGACTCACGAAATCGTAATGACACGATTGCAAACAAACCATACCACGGGTGGGGTTCGAACCCGCGGTCAGAGAGTCTCAAAACTCTAGACCGTCGCGTAAGCCACTAGGCCAGCTAGCTTAATAAGGGTTCATCCAACTGGCTCACCATTTAGCTGGAAATGGTGTCAATGCATTTTCATGGCTCCCTAGCGTGGGTGAGAACCTGGTAGTCCCATCAAAGCGTCCAGCTCACGAACGTAATACGACGATTGAACGTGCAGGGTGGGGTTGACCTCAAGAGCTCAAAAGCAGATGTGCTCCTCCAGCTATTTTGAGGATTCATATAGGATATCCATTGAAGAATTAGGGGATAGGCCCACTGTGTCCATCGAGTTTTTCGTCGAATTTGCAGGTGACGCCTAGCGCAAATATGAACGAAATCGTTGACACGATTGCAAACAAACCATACCACGGGTGGGGTTCGAACCCGCGGTCAGAGAGTCTCAAAACTCTAGACCGTCGCGTAAGCCACTAGGCCAGCTAGCTTAATAGGATTCATTCGCTGCCCAGCCTTTGCGGAGTGCGGGTGTGCTTGTTTCTGGTCCCTAGCGGTGGAGTTGAGAACTGGTAGTTTTCATCAACATGGTGGAGCGCTACAGACGACGTGTCAATACTGTCTGTATTGAAGTGTTGCAGGGCGCGATTTACCCAAGCAACGCAGATGTTCTCCTCCAGCTATTTTGAGGGATTCTTAGGGATATCCATTGAAGAATTATTTGGGATATCTCTCAACGGTTCGTCGAGGTTTTTTGTCAAGTTTGCAGTGGCCAGCGCATATGAGCGAGTGGTTGACACGTATCAGGAGAAGAGGATTGTCGTCAACACGGGATTAGAGGTACGGCTTCGAGATGTGTCACGGTACTACACTTATATATGAGTCCGAAATGTGCCGTTCGAAGCGTTGGATGTTGATGTGCGAAACGTCTTCAGTCAATTTGGTGACGTCCATGCAGCCACGGTGGGCCGGTGGGCACAGGGGACTTATGCCGGGCTGCAAGAAGGTTCATTTTCTTTGAAAATGATGCTCAAACGTCAGATACCTTCATACGTCATGATGGAGGAGTTCCGGCAGCAGGTCTATGTGACTTACGCAGGCCAAGTTCGAACGTGTCGCCTGTGTGGATTACCTGGACATGTGGCGGCGGCATGTGATCGTCGGATGGGCCAACAGAGACATGGAGCTGCTGATGGTATGAGGAAGGATGAAGTGGTGGTCGTGGATGCTATGGATGAGTCGCCACGGGAGAATATGAGCATGGTGCCAAGTGGACAATGGAGTGACATTGTTGATAAGGAGGATGAGCGTGTACTAACGTTGTCACAGGTGACCCAGGATGGCGAGACAGCGGAGACGGAGGAAGTGGCTCTGCCGGAAGGTGTGAACTTGGTTTTGTCTGAGCCGCTTTTGGAGGATTTTCCACTGTTGTTGGACAGTCCTGTGTGTGAGGGCACACAGCATGGTGTGGAGGACTTAGGATCAGAGGTGAGGAGGGACGAGAGTGAGACGAGTGTGATGGGCGTCTCAGAGAGTGGGCCTTGCCTTCAGGTCCAGGAGGTTGGTGTAGAAGTGCACAGGGGAGAGGATTGTGAGACTATGGAGGCTACAGGGGACTCCAGGAAAAGGCCTAGTGGTCTAGTTGAGGACGATGTCCTAACACCTGGGCAACAGGTGTGCAAGAAGGCCTGGGTGGAGGTGGCAAAAGGGGGATGGGGAAGTGTCAAGGGTAGAGAGGGGATGAGGGACAGGAAAGCAGACAGGCAAGTACTAGGAGTGTCAGTAGAGGAAGAGAGCATTAGTAAGGGAAAGTCGGTAGTGATGAGGAAGTTGAAAAGTAGAGGAAAGCCCCCTGCGTTCTTTTCAGGTGTTTAACGATGAATGTAAATGGCCTCCGAGCGGAGGTCAAACGTAAATGGGTAGAGGTGACATTAAGACGTTTAAATGTGGATGTGTGTATATTGCAAGAGCATAATTATAGGATGGGGAGAGATTTGACGTTAAGTGGATTTACAGTTTATGCGGGTAGTGCCGGTAGTTTCAAGGGAGGGGTGGCTATAGGTATACGTGGGACCAGTCCTTTCGGTTGTTGGCTTGGGAAGAGGGGGTGGGAGGTGGTAAGGGTTGAGGGTTTATGGGGAATGTCAAGTGTGTATAGTGGGAGTTTATATGCCGGCTATAAGTTGTAGAAAAACTAAGGAAGAATTTGTGAGAGAGGAGTTGATATATTTCTTACGTGGGTTGCCGGTTGTGACTATTGTCGCAGGGGATTGGAATTGTGTGATTAGGAAGAGGGATGTGGAACCGAGATGGGCGGGGTGTGAGTTGGGGGTTTTGCGTGATGTTTTGGGTGCGGCAGGAGTCAGAGATGTGGTAGGGGCGGTGGGTGGCATATAGAACATACGTTCATACGTAGGGGCTATGCTGCAAGACTCGATCGTGTGTATGTGTCGAGGATGTTATAGTGGAAGGCGTGGATTGCGTTGATGTTGGGTTTTCCGATCACAGGGGTGTGTTGGCAGTGTTGGGATGGGAGGGAGCTGTTAGAACGTATGCTAGTTATTGGAAGCTTAAGTGGGCTTATTGCAGGGGAAACTGTGTAGGAGGAGTTTTGAGGAGTGGTGGGAGGGGATGTGGAATGATGGGAAGGACCGGGAAGATGTGGTGGGTTGGTGGAATGGAGTGGCGAAAGTGGGTATTCAGGATTTTTATAAACGTGAAGGTAGAGAGCAGGCGCGAAAGCGTTATGGCCTGCAGAGGTATTTGGAGGGCAGTTGCGGATTGTTATGTGGGGGGCGGGTTACTCGCTGGAGGACATAGAGGTTTTGAGGGGGCCCGTTGAAGGATATACAGAATGAGAGATTCCAGGCTATCAGAGTGAGGGCAGGTATTGAGGATGTGCTGTGGGGGACAAACCGTCTTTGACTGTCTTGCGTGGTTTTCGAAAGAGGAGGCAGGGTATGACAATGACGTCATTGAAGGTCACAGGAGTTGGGTGGGTATATGGAGGGACAGGTACTGAGGTCGACAGAGGGTATGAGCGGGTTTGTGGATGTTTGGTTTCGGTGGTATCTAGACCGAGGTTGGAGGAGGTGGAGGCGAAGAGGAAGTTTTGGAGGGTATACAGGTAGGGATTAGTGAGGAGGAGAGGAAAGGGATGGAGGGTAGTATAACTGAGGAGGAAGTGTGGTTCGCAGTGAAGGGGATGCAGATGGGTAAAGCGCCGGAGTCGATGGCTTACCTAGTGATTTTTATGTTCAACATTGGGGAGTGTTGAAGGAATGTTTGAAAAGTTTTCAATCGTTTGAAGGAAGTACGGTATATGGGGAGGATCAGAGCACTGGAGTTGTGGTTTTAGGGGCCTAAGGAGAAAGTGGTGGAAACGATTAGGGATTACAGAGCTATAACACTTTTATGTGCAGATTACAAAATCTTTAAAGATTTTGGGAATAGGGTTAAAAGGTTTTGGATTCTATCATAGAACGGGTCATATGGGATACCGGGAGGTGTATGGGGAATGGGCATGGTAGGATTAGGTCATTCATCGAGGGTCGAGAGGGGGTGGGGTTTAGGGCTTGATTGGAAAGGGCCCATGACAGTGTGGATAGGAATATGTTATTTGACATTCTTCTGCGGGGTTTTTGGGAATGAAGTAGTGGGGGTGCAAACGTTGGGGGGGGGTTTTTTGCGGTTCAATTGAATGGAAGGGTGGGAAACGTGGTGGACATGAAGCGGGTTTGCGACAGGGTGCCCTTTGTCGCAAATTCTGTTTGCATGCTTACAGGATCCTTTTTATAGGTTAGTATTATAGGGGGTGGGGAGGGGGGCAGGTACCTGGTTGGCATCTGGAATAGTGGGTTATGTTGATGACACAACAACCTCGTAGTGGGTGGGAGGGTTAGATGCTATAGGGAGGATTATAAGTGTTTTTGGGGAGTACAGGGATGGGATTAACAGGGTGAAATCTAAATTGTTAGAGGTGGGGACGGGTGGGCGGGGACTTGGGAATAGGATGGTTGGCATGTTGTTGAGTGCTTGAAAATTTGGGGGATAATTTATTGAATGATGCTAGGGAGGGTTGAAAATTCTTCTGGTGGTAACGGCGACAATCGGCGAATGAGTGGATGGAAAACCGGGAGATGTGACGAATGCAGAGGGTTATGGTAGTGAATGTTTTACTGTATGGGGTAAATTTGGCTTGGAAGGGTATACCCACCGTGGGGAGAGATGTTAATTATTCGCGGAGAGTGTTGTGGTATATATGGGGTTTTGGGCATTGGCTTAATAAGGAGGTTGTCATGACGGGTTAGTAAGGGAGGTTTGGGGTGATACCTTACAAGGAGGCCTTATAGGGAATATGGGAACAGAGATATGTGGAGGAGGGAGGGGGGGGGGTAAGGGTGGGAGGGGCATGCGGAGGTACGGAGGTGGTGGAGGGCGTGACCTGAGTTTATGTGGAGGCAATGTTGAGGGTTTTACTGTTGTCAGAGAGCCAAGGGGTTTTCGGGGGGGTTTGGACAAGCTTGGGGGGGCGGGGAAGTGCAAGGGGTAGCAGAGACCCAAAGAAATTGGGGGACTTGGAGGTTTCCGAAGTTGAGGCTGGGCCAGGGTTAGGAGAGGTTTTCGATTCCCACATGGAATCTTGGCTTCTAAAGCGCAATTGTTTTTAATGGGTTTAGCAAGTGAGGGTACTTGTTTGGGGATTTGGGGTTTTGGATAAGTCTACCATGCGGTGTATTTTTGTGAAATTTAGGCGATGGGGAATGGTTTGAAGGTCATGAGGAGTGTAGGTGGGTGTGGGTTTTGTTTGGGGCTTTAAGCCTGGGTATTGGGGGGGTTTGGGGGAAAATGTAGTAGAAGTTTAATGTACCGGGGTTGATTTCATATATGTGTCGTGGGTATGCGGAGGGGAGTGGGTGGGAGGGGTTCGTGCCTTCGGCACATTTTTTCAGGACGAAATTGGAATCAGGGTTTTATGGGAGAACTTGGGTTGAAGCTTTTTAGAGGGTTATAGAACGGTGACCCGGGGGTGTCCCTTTTTAAAGGGTTTTTGGGGGTGACGTAGGAACCATTCGAGGGGGGGCTGGTCGAGTGGGGGGGGGGGAGGTTGGGAATGGAAGGGTATAGGGTATAGTATGGTTGATTGATGTGTGGTTTTAGGGTGGGGATACAGGGTTGAAGGGTAGGATGGGTTGGGACGGGTGGTATCGGGATGTCCGAATTTTGGACGTTTCGGGGTTTATGGGGTTGTAGGTAAATGTTCAGGGTGTGTTTACTCAGACTTGGAGGATGATGGTTGGGGGGGGCATAGGGTCATGGACGCATGGGGTTTTCCCAGGATGTAGTAGTGTAATCTAAAGTTAAAGAGTAGGGTTTGTCGGTGGTGATGTGCTGGGGGTTTTTTATTTATGTGGCAGGTTTTGGGGGGTTTGGAGGGATTAGGTGTTAGACAACCGACAGTGTGCAGGGGGGGCTTGGGGGAAGTTGTCCCAGGGGGCTGTGGCAATTCATGAGGATAAAGTTGATGTTTTTTATGTTTGTCTTGGTTTTTAAAAATTTTTTGTATTGGGGATTTTTGTATGTGTTTTTCCCCCCCCTTTTTTTTTAATTATACATTAGGAGCAGCTTCCCCCCCTATTTTTGGGTTTTTTTTTTTTGTATATGTATGCAACAAATGTGTTTTGTGTGGTCTTATTATCCGGTGTGGGAATTTTTGTTTTTTTGTAGACAGTGTTTTTATGGTAGTGATGGCTTGATGTTAAGGGGTTTTTTTTTTTAAGATGATGTTGGGGGCCCCCTTTTTTCGGGGTCAGTTGTTTTTGTGTGTTTATTGTGAAACACCTGTTTTATAGGCAGAAAGTTTAAGGTTTTATTTTATTTCATGCCTATGTCCCCCGTTTTTGTGGTGGGGGAAAAAGTAAAAAAAATGTAACCAGGGGTTTAAAATTTTTGGGGGGTGTTTTGAGACAATGTATGTTCAGTTTCATTGACAGTGTTTTATGTTATTGTATAGAAAACTTAGCTGGGGGTTGGGTAGAGGAGGGGAAATTTTTTTTTTTTGTGTTTTTTGGGACGGGTTCTTATTATGGGGTTTTTGACTGGATGTGTTTATTCCTGTTCTGTTTGCTTGTTTTTGTTTATATGAGCCCGGGGTTTATTTTTGGGCATTTATTGGATTGTTATGTATATATGTGTTTTTAAAAAAAATAAAAAAAAAAAAAAAAATTCTACACCATAGGAAGGCTAGCGGGAGATTTGTCTGAAAAAATTTTTCTTTGGACACAGGGGTCCCCTTTTTTGCAAACCCCTTTCCCATGGTGTAAAAATATACCTAGTTGGATGAATCTTATTAAGCTAGCGGGCCCTTTTGTGGTTTAAAAAGACGGTTAGATTTTTTGACTTTTCTGACCGCGGGTTCGAACCCCACCCGGGGTTTTGGGTTTGTTTCCCCAATCGTGTCATTACGATTTCGGGGAATCATTCCCCCGGTTTTAGGGGGTTGGGCTGGGGGTTTGCCGCCATCCCCCCGGGGGGGATTCTTTGTAAAATTCCTTTTAACGGGGGCCAGAACCCCCCCGGGGAAAAAAGAAAAATTTTTCCCAGGGGTTGGGGTTAAAAAGGGGGAACCCCCCTTTGGGTTTCCCTTCGTTTTTAAATTTTTTGGGGGGGGTTTCGCCCCCAATTTTTCCCCCGGAAACGGTTTTAAAATTTTGGGGGGGGTTTTTTAAATTTTTGTTAAAATTCTTGGGGGAAGGGGGGGGGGAAAATTTTTTGGGGGGTTCCGGGGAAATTGGAAAATAACCTTTCCCTGAAATTTTTCCCCCAAAAGTTAAACGTTTAATGGCCCCCTTTTTTCCCAAAACTTTTTTTTGAGTGAAAAAACCTTTTTTCCCAAAACTCGGGGGTCCACTTTTTAAAAAACTTTTTATTATTGCGGTTCCCAAAACTCGGGTACTCTTTTTTTTTTACACTGAGAACGATTACGACACTTTTCCCCCTTTGGGAAATGACGATATAAATCACGCTCGGCCGTCGAAACGCCAATTCCTTATTTTCCCCCATAGTCAGAACTCTCCCCCAAACCCCAAAAATTTTTCGCTCTCTCCCACACGCTTTACCCACACGCTTGACCCCACGCTTGACCCACCCTTTACCCACACGCTTGACCCACACGCTTTACCCACGCGCTTGACCCACGCGCTTGACCCACAACCAAATCCACACGTTTTTCCCACCTTTTACCCACACTCCCCGACCCACACCCCTTGACCCACACGCTTGGGGGCCAACCCCCAAAACCCACGCTTTACCCACGGCTTGACCCACGCGCTTGACCCACGCGCTTGACCCACAAATTTTACCCACGCGGGGGGACCCACGCACTTGACCCAAGCCAGGGGGGATCCACGCTGCCCAAGACCTTTGTGTTTTGGTTTCCCTTTTTTTTCCCAAGAAAATGTAAACCAACAACAACACATTAAGAATTTTCATATTGGAAAGTTTATCAGTATAACCCCTTTTGGGGAAAAACCTTTTTTTCCACAACAAAAAATTTTTTGTGTGTACGTTTTTGCAGTGTGTACAGACTTTGTAAATTATATGGGGCGGGGGAAAGGGGTCTGTTCAAGTAATCCCTTTTGTTGATTTTTTTTACCTAATTGTATGCAAATTTTATAATGTCTCAAAGTATTATTCACCAACTGGTTTTTTAAAAAAAATATATATATATAAAAAAATTACTAGGTATGTACCAGGTAAACTGTTGTGTCAAAAAACTGGATGTGCTTATAAAATTTTTTTCCCCTTTGTTACATACCCAGCGATAGTCCTTTTCGTGATAGATACTGTTCATATCTTAATGTGATCGTTGTCATTAATAGTATATGTTTCCTTACGTTATGGCAAAGAAAGCACACTGTTTGGTGATCCTTGGGGTTTTGAATTATATACAGTATTATTTGGGTTTAAAATGAGCGAAGTATACTTATTTTATGTCATTAAGTAAATTGCTACGTAAATTGAGCAACGGATAACATAACGTATTATGTGAGGAATACCTATCTTCCTTAAGTGTTATTATAATAGTATTATTACCTTAAAAAGGTAGAAAAAAATAAAGGTATATCGCAAATTTCTGCAGTTCAGAGCTTTAAAACTTTCAAAATATTAAACAAAATATTATCAGTTTTTTTAAAAGCTTCGAAATGTTTATGTAATTACTAAAAACTCTTAAATAAACTTAAAATATTTTAACAAATCTATATTTTCTTTTCAAATACTTTTATTCTTTATTAAGACTTTTTATAAACAATATTTAAAATTGATATATATTACATAATAAAGAAAAGCTTGGGAATATGATTGGATAAACTATTATATTTTTCGAAGAGTTGTGTATCCTTAGTAAGTAATTTTTTATTTAAAACCATGTACAAATATACATGGTTAGTACATATATTAATATGTAATAATGATACTGGTGATGAGCAATAAATCAACATTAAAACTACACAATCTATTGAATAAAGGCATCATACATAACGGTACTAAAACTAACCTAACACAACTTACATTCTGCTTCTAAGTATACAGTGCTACACAAGTATACAAAAGGTTTTTTTAAAATAATATGGTGCAAACTCAGGACTGCTTACCTCCCACCCCACAAGTGAAAACCGTCCACTTTACGTGACTATTAACAATATCAAAACTTCGTTCACTTAAACATGTATAATGACCTTAACATGGAAAATATCAGTAACACAATAGTATACTATAAACAATAAACAACCCAGGCAATAGACCATAATTTTTAAAGGGTGGACCGGTAAGCCAGCGGAAGGCCTCGGTCAGATGACCAAAGCTCCAACGGCGGATCATCAGCTAAGACCCGCGTCAGGAAACACTTGTCCAGTGTTCCCGACGAATAAGAATAAGTTTAAGTAAGTAAATAAGTTTATTCAGGTATACACAAATACATTTGATACCAAATACCACGGGTGGTTCGAACCCGCGGTCAGAGAGTCTCAGAACTCATGTTGACGGCTTTGAAGGGGACTTGAGCTAGAGTTCGTCACGGCCATGCTAGCTGGAGATTCGTCTGTAAAAACTTGCATTTGTGGACACAGTGGTGCCTATGCTAACCTTCCTATGGTGTAGAAATATACCTAGTTGGATGAATCATATTGAAGCTAGCTGGCCCGTGGCTTACGCGACGGTCAGGAGTTCTGAGACTCTCTGACCGCGGGTTCGAACCCCATCCGTGGTATGTGGTTTTTTTTGCAATCGTGTCATTACGATTTCGTGAGACATTTACATGCATTATCATCCATAGCAACATCTAACACTATTTATACAATAATGCCTTAAAACACCACTACTTGAAATTCAAATTCAAATATTTATTTCATTGCTAGTTTACATAGGTTTTGTTATTGCAATCATAAATTGAAGTGCAAGGAGAGCCACTGGCATGCCATGGCATTAGGGGCAGCTTAATCTAATGGCTTATAGACAATGAACATAATATTAGAGAAATTGAGTGAGATTGTTTTATTTTAATATTAGATCGTTCAAATTACAATATGATGATAATACATTGTTCAAATTACAATATGATGGTATTACATTGTAACAAGTGTTTAGTAGGATGGTAATATAAGAGTAAAAATTGAAATTATCTTAAGGAAAATAACATTGAGCATTTTTTAAAGTAATTTACAGTATGAGTATGTATTTAGTTTAGGGTGAGTAGGTGGTTTTTGAGAAGAGTCTTAAATTGATTTTCTGACAAGGTTATTTTAGTATTTACTGTTAATAAATTTCCCAGATCCTGGGGCCCTTTATGTGCATAGAATTTTTACATATGGACACGGGGTATGTCAAAAAGTGATCTGTGTCTTATGTTGTGGTCATGGGTTTTATTATAGCAGAAAAGTCGATCACATGCCCAGCCCTTCTAGGGCAGGGTAGGTGCCAAGGCTGGAATTTGCTACCATCTGCGGCTCGCAAGCCTCCCCTTTCCCCGTCAGCCTCCTTGGGGCGGGAAGGTGGCAGACCAGAGGGGCCTAGCAACTAGCTACCTACCTGCCTCGAATATGGGCGAATAGGGCTAGGCCTGGGACCAGTTGGTCCCCCCGCTGAGACCCCTCCCATGGGAGACTTCAGTCTCTGATACTCCCACGCCAGGGGGGCCGGGCCGGGTCGCCACCTGGTAAAGACCCGGGCCGGAGATTTCCCGGTGAATCAACACCTCCTCCTCCTCCTATAGCAGAAAGAGTGACCAGTGGTTGAAAGAGCGACCAGTGGTTGCAGGGGGTCAAAGTCATAGCCCCTGGCCCCGCCTCTTCACTGGCCGCTACTGGGTCACGCTCCCTGCTCCATGAGCTTTACATACTTCTCCTTAAAGCTATGTATGGAACCTGCCTCCACACATCCTTCCCCCAAACTATTCCACTTCCCGACCACTCTATGACTGAAGAAATACTTCCTAACATCCCTGTGATTCATTTGAGTCTTCAACTTCCAACTGTGTCCTCTTGTTGCTGTGTCCCATCTCTGGAACATTCTGTCTCTGTCCACCTTGTCTATTCCTCTCAGTATCTTATAATATGTCGTTATCATGTCCCCCTATCTCTCCTGTCCTCCAGTGTTCGTCAGGTCGATTTCCCTTAACCCTCCTCGTAGGACATACCCCTTAGCTCTGGGACTAGTCTTGTTGCAAACCTTTGCACTTTCTCAACTTCTTTACGTGCTTGGCTAGATGTGGGTTCCAAACTGGTGCTGCATACTCCAGTATGGGCTAACGTACACAGTGTACAGGGTCCCGAACGATTCTTTATTAAGATGTCGGGAAAGCTGTTCTTAGGTTAGCTAGGCACCCATATGCTGCAGCAGTTATTTGGTTGACGTGTTCTTGTGTGTCTATGTGTGTGTGTGTGTGTGTACTGACTGTGTGCGTTAAGTTAGTATCAGTTCCAGAGCCTTCTTGTCCTGCCCCTACCTTAATTTAGCAATAAAATAAGTCACTCTGTCTGACTTTTGGGTTATCCTAGGTTCTCTACACGTGTGCTGCTGTGTGTGGTAATCTATGTATTGTCGCTTCCCAACCTTGACAGGTGAGGGTGTCCCAAGTGCGTGTCAAGTGACCCTGGTGACTGGTTGGTGAAGCTTTGTTTTTCTACAAAATGGCGGGAAATACAGGAGAGTCAACACCGTCTGCTTGGAATTGTTAAAAGGAGCAGTTTAAGCAATGCCGACATCTTTTACCCCTCATCATTCGGGAAATCTCAAGATACCTACCGAAGATTTGTACAGCGTGTCACTGAATGGTAATGCGAGAATCTTCGTGAAATTTGTGTCACCTGCTGTCTATGAAAGGGTTGTAGACACGTATCAAAACG
>WNWK01023279.1:0-31307 GCA_009830355.1 Cherax destructor
TTCTTTAGGCAATTTTGCGTTTGTCGTCAGCATTTATCTTAAACGACGATTTTCTTTAGTAAAACATCAGCGCTCTTAGTGGGTAGAACAAGCCTAGTTTTCAAGCTGAGGTCTCGACCTCTACCGCAGGGCCTGAAGGCGTTGTTTGAGGGCGAGCACCTCCGGAAGGCGAGCATCATATTGGAGGATTACCTCGCATTCGTCAGCCAGCTTTACGAGGGACTGAAAGAAAGGTTATCGATTACAAAATAATTTTTAATGACAAAAAAAAAAAAAAAAAATTATGGTAAGATGAAGTCCCGTATACGTCGAGATCAACTATTTGATTTGTGTCTTGGATGGATAATTTCATTGAAGCTGAATCAATGTTGACATTTGAAACATGAAATACGAAAATTGAACGAAGCAAGAAAATGAAGCGACAAAACTACACACATTCACAGATTCATAGCCCCTCCTCCTCCCAAAAAGAAAACGATTTACTTTATGCAAATTTTCAATGCCCCGCCTTCCTCACATATTTACCACTTCTCATATAATAAAAATACCTACTTGGGGAAGTAATATAATAAAGTGCACACATTTGGAATTGCCTTCTACTAAAAGTACAAAAAAATACACGGTATTGTCCCTTTTTTCTTCCGAAAAAGAGATGCCGAGGAAAAAAAAACTCCAACCCCTCCCCTTTTGGTTTGCATTGTATCAATATGGAGAGAGACTACAATAACAAAAGGTGTTGCTAATGTGCTAGTTTGAAAAAAGTTATGAGTATTATCTTCACTCATATAAGCCCTAAAAGGAAAAATCGAGTTATGTCCTGTATAGATTGATAAGTTTAAAGGCTATCGACTACATCAGGGATGTTCAAGGTTGAACCTAACATTTCCGCCACTAGACAAGAATATATATATATATATATATATATATATATATATATATATATATATATATATATATATATATATATATATATATATATATATATGAAAGTGTTGAATGATGAAAGTATTTTCTTTTGGGGATTTTCTTTCTTTTTGGGTCACCCTGCCTCGATGGGAGACGGCCGACTTGAAATAAATAAATATATATATATATATATATATATATACGTATATATCCTGTGTTCTCTGAATAATCAAGAGGTCTTACACATGTAACAATTATGAACGTTATGAAAATAAAAAAATTATTATTATTATTATTATTATTAGTCAGTAATCTAACACGTGGGAATTCAAATTCAAATGATTTGTTTCAAACTAAGACTAGCGTTTAGGGTTTTTTTTCTGCCGGGGGGGGGGGGGAGCTATTACAAGGTATTACCAGGAAGTTAAAAAAAAATAGTTAAGATACAAGCTGCAATTTTATTCATTAAGAATAAACGTTTTTTAATTGACTTGAAAAGGATGAGAGGTATTAGTTTATGAAATTACAATACAATGTAATATAGGTTATTTGTAGATTATCAAAGTCAATGAACATTCTAGGCAAAAAAAAAAAACTCTTAATAAAACAACTATTCCAAAATGAACAGATAGGGGTTAAAGTAATAACTTTTAAAAGAGTTTATAAATGTTAACTAAATAAGGCAATGTTATGGTTACCTGAGCATCGTGGTGGTAACTGGCGGTAATGGTAGAAGATGCAGCCGGAAGATGGTTATCAAGAGCTGTACTAAGTTCAGTGGAGAGAGGAGCAGCAGCAGGAACATCACCTTGGCGGATCAGTAGCTCCGTTAAGGCTCGCACCTGCTCCAGTAACAGCAAACCTGAGAGAGCCGAGTGTGTTAACTGGCTTGTGTGACGTGTATTCCTTACTCCATGGTGGTTTGTAGGCTACTTTATGTTTGATACTCGCTACTTGATTTTGATATGACAGCGTTATTATGCACCTCACACTCATTCTTCGGGCTATAGTCAAGATTATTATTATTATTCACGGGGAAGCACTAAATCAGTATGGATCAGAGGCTAGAAAATGGGAGGTAATCCTAGGAATGAGGAATGATCAAGAGCTTTTCACTAGCATCAAGATAATTTCCCCTTGCCTTCAAGGGGTAGTCTAAAGATTACATAGGTACAATAATAGGTTCAGCATCTGAACCAAGACGGGTTTTTAAAGCAAATTACAGTGGTAATAATTAGTTACAGCGAAGTAACATACTTGACTAGGATTTTTGTTAATGCTATCTTAGGTCTGTGTGTTGTACTTCTTTGCTCATTACTGTCTTGGCCTTCTGGGAAACATCAAGTTATAATATAATTCTTCCTCGAGAGCGTACGTCAATGCTAAGTCATCAGTTACATCATGTTAAGGCCAAAGAGAGAAGGAATGTACACAATATGGCGAATTCCGTCATATATAATTTTGTAATGCCAGTCTCTCTTCGGAGCGTCATAACCAGTAAGAGATCTCTTGTAAGATAACTTATATATTTTTTTTTACAGTTGCAACATATTTAAGGTGGAACCTACCTCTGAGAACCTTTCTGTTACTAATGGCGATGAAGTCTGGTCAGAGTAAAACCAAGAGACGACTTTTATGTGTAAGAGATTTGTATCTGATCACATAAGTCGGTTCCGAGATGAAATTTAAAAACTTACTTTAAATATTAATATTTAAAGTACTTCAAATGTAATAGTTTTGTTAAATTTTCTAACAAAAACTCACTGAATCGTGAATTAACTCAAATATTTTGTTTTATTTAACCACTGAATAAGGATGAGAGCCAGCTAACTAGCTGCCGGTAAGTCTGATAGCCACGGAAGACAGGGAGAGCAGTAACCAGCGTACAGATTTATTAGTCTGTGGGTTTTAATAGTTAGCTAACAGGAAGAAGAAAGGGCTAACCTCTGAATCTGGATAGTCCCGGGTCGATGCAAGCAGCCAATTGCAGCAACTCCTGAGACAGGTCAACCACTCCGTGGAGGTCAGCCTCGCTCACACCTATTAGACAGAGGAGGTCAACTAAGCTGTCTCGCATTGAAAACATTTTCTGTAGTCAAAGTTAAGTCGTCACTTTTGTTGAAATACGTCTCGAGTTGTTAGAGATGTTTATTCAACGTTTCCTAAGCAACATTTTATGATAAATTAATTAATTTTCCACATAGGTTCTTCGCTACAGTAACCTAATTAACTATAAGCATTATAGTAAACTATGGTAGCCAGTGTTGTAGCTGGTACTGTACTGAAAAAAAATATTTTAAGTTAGCTTATTGAAGTTCAAATGATTATCATGTTTGGAAGTTAGGAACTTTCTCAGACGCAATCCTGCTCACATCTCTAGGCTAGGTATGTAGGGCGATGCTTAGTAGACTTCTCAAACTCCAGACAAGTTAAAACAGATATAAGATAAAATTTTGTTCGGATTTCTAACCCCCGAGGGTTAGGTACCCAAGGTCAGTGCGTCATCGGCGACTGTCTTATTTCCGTTGGGGTCCTTTAATCTTGTTTCTCAGGATGAGAACAACAGTCTACTAACACCCAGGTACCTGCTTACTGCTAGGTGAACAAGGGCAACAGGTGTAAGGAAACATGCCCAGCGTTTCTACCCGTGCCGGGGATGTAACCACTGATAGTATGATCTGGGTGCGTTATCAACTGAGCCACAGGACGAGAAGTAAAATAGTTACAAATATAATAATACATCCATGTATCCCTTCGCTCTGTCCAGTCTACATACATCTTAATAGCATGAGCTACAATAAGTTTTGTAGGTGGGCTTCACATCCACCATTATACACCACTTCCTCATATCAAACGCCGTACATTCCGTAGTCATATGTAACTATTTGCAAGTTGCTAAGGAATAAAAAGGGTTGATGATCTGATGAAAAAAATAGATGGCCGAGTAGGCTGTTGATTTTGGAACTATGCCTCAGTATTAATTATAAACTAGGATGGCCACTTATTTAAGTGCTAGAAGGTCTGCATGAAGGCCAGGGAAGCTATAGATATTAAAATAGGGGAGTTAAAAGTAATATTTGACAAACTGTTGATAGGGATAGGTCGCAAGTATATTTTGACTATTTTTATGTATGTTGTTAAGTATAAGAGTTAGTTGTATCATGTAATTGCTGTGGTCTCTGTTACAGGTAGAAGACTCAGTTGTGGTCTTTGTTACAGGTAGAAGACTCAGTTGTGGTCTTTGTTACAGGTAGAAGACTCAGTTGTGGTCTTTGTTACAGGTAGAAGACTCAGTTGTGGTCTTTGTTACAGGTAGAAGACTCAGTTGTGGTCTTTGTTACAGGTAGAAGACTCAGTTGTGGTCTTTGTTACAGGTAGAAGACTCAGTTGTGGTCTTTGTTATAGGTAGAAGACTCAGTAATCATCGTTGTGGGATAATGCGACTAATTGTTAGAGGGATACCTAGGTGCATTATTTTGTGTATGTATGTATATATATTGTTTACCAAAAGTTTTGTATTGGTGAATGTAATTAAATTAACGAGTTCGATAATAATTATTAAAAACAATATTATGCATAAAATATTTAAATGTAAAATAAAATTGTGAAGAAATGCCGGCTATTGTAATAGGGTGTGGAGGAGAAAGATTGTAGTGGATTTTACACCCTATACTCTGTGGTTTTGGTTTTGTTATATTAGTCATTACTTTGTTGCCAGGACTACAATTATGCTATTTTTTGTGACTACGAACCCTGTACAGTAGTGTGTTTGTAGGTGGGGTATATGCATAATACTGTAACTGGGTTTGTTCTACCCACATTATTGTTGTTTTATTGGAGAATATTGTAGCCTCGTATTCGGTACTGAGCTGTAGCCGGAAATTGAAGTTTAGAAATTTGGTGATGTCTGATGTGTGAGTTGGTCTACGGCCTACCTGTGGGTGTGAGAGTTGGTCTACGGCCTACCTGTGGGTGTGAGAGTTGGTCTACGGCCTACCTGTGAGAGGGGGTGTCATCGTAGCTAGCACCAGGGCGTACTTGAGCTCCACGGTGATATAATGGCAGCTTCCCAGCACTTTCGTGAGGTGCTTCATAGTGGTGCTGATTGCAGCCACGTCGTCTTGAGGCACGCGGCTCGCCGCAACTCCGGCAGCCCGCACCAGTGCTTCTACGGCGGCCGCACACACTTTCCTGCCGCAAGTATGGCACACCCAGGGTGCCTGGGGGTCAGACGCAGACACCAGTAGACCGCCATGACACTCCCGACACCATACGGAACTTATATGAGAGCCCAGCTCTACGGGATCGAGGCAGCGTTCACAGGTGCAGGTAAAGAGCTTGGAGGAAGCCAGGTAAGCAGCCCTGGCGTAGGTACCCCAGAGCGTCGGTGCGTAGGTGATGGTGATAGGTGTGCCTTCAGGTATGTCTCGCGCCGCACGCACCGTCAACATGCTGTCCTGGCACCAGTGCTGCGTGTTAGGCACGCATGAGTGGTTCATTAGTGATCCAAGGGAAAAGAGCGCGCGTGCACATCTGTCCTTACTGAGTCTGATGATAAAGGTGTTGGTGTCAAGAACGCCACACACGTGCTGCACCAGCTCAGACTCTACCTGCAACCCTAGCTCACGTTGCAGAGGCAGTGTCACCTGCTCCTCCACCAAGCGACCAATGGGTAGTTTTCGCCGTTTTACTGCGTTACTCTGGAGAGCAGCCACTATTGCTCCTGCACTCTGCGATTCTTGTACCAGTAACAAGGTTCTCAGTGGGGCCAGAAGAACGTTTAGCTGTTTCATTAAGACCCTGTTCCTGGGGTCTTGCTTCAGACCGAGACCAGCCAGAATGTTGCACTCTTTATCTGTGTGGTGCTTAGCGTCACATCGCGGGGAACACAGTGGAGCACCACACCCGCCACACTCCTCCCAGGCCTCCTTCAGTACTGCTAGACAAGCCAGGCAGGTACGTCCTGCTTCAGGCTTTGGAGCTACTACCAATGGCGCTTCTGTGAACACCACCTCCCCGGCACTGATGTCCCTCGAGGCCACCAGGAACCTACCCTCCCTGAGAGTCCACTTGATCTCTACCGTCGTTATGTCCTTGGGCACGAATGGGTAAAAAGTGGATGTCATGTCCTGAGCGTAGCACTTCCCCGCTCTTCGTGGAATTGTATACCTGCTGTTGGTTAGCAAAGATGCTGGAGATATGGATTTTCTGCAGGTCTGATGTTGTTGCCTTGAAGAGATGGTGGGCTTCAGGCATATCAAGTAGGGCTGGAACACTATTTGCCGCTCATCCACCTCGCTGCACATGATTCCTCACCTACTGTGAGTTGGTATATATTCCTCTTAGTAACTTCTGAGTAGTAAGTACAAAAAAGCGGTGATTAATGCGTATTCCCTCTCTCTCTCTCTCTCTCTCTCTCTCTCTCTCTCTCTCTCTCTCTCTCTCTCTCTCTGTCACACACACACACATACATGTGTTTGCACAAATACACACCTCTTAACAAAAGCTATTAAACCAAAACAGGTTTTAGTAGTTTTCGCGCGCTCACACACATCAAGTGCAGAGTCATGAAGCTTGGGGAAGATACAAAGAAGACCGCAAACGGAGTACAGGCTAGGGGGGGTCAAAGGCTGCAAATCTCACTCAAGGAAAATGATCTCTGGGTGAGCATCATACTGAGCACATCTCTTGAGGTACACATCAACCAAATAACTGCTGGAGCATATGGGCGCCTGGCAAACCCAAGAATAGCGTTTCGACATCTAAGTCAGGAGTCATTCACGACACTACAACGTATACGTCAGGTCCATATTGGAGTATGCAGCACAAGTATGGAACCCACACCTTGTCAAACACGTCAAGAAATTGGAGAAAGTGCAAAAGTTTGCAACAAGAATAGTCCCGGTGCTAAGGGGTATGTTCTGTGAGGAGAGTCTACCTGGAGGGTGTCAAGGACTGGGCCGCGGGGGTCAACGCCCCCGCGGCCCTGTCCTTGACCAGGAAATTCAGCCTGACGATACTGGAGGACAGAAGGGATAGGGAATCATAATAACGACGTATAAAATAATGAGAAGAATTGACAAGGTGGACAGAGGCAAATTGTTTCAGAGATGGGGCACAGGAACAAGGAGACTCAACTGGAAGTTAAAAACTCAGATGAGTCATAGGTATGTTAGGAAGTATTTCTTCAGACTTAGAGTTGTCAGGAAGTGGAACAATCTGAAGAGTGAAGTAGTAAATGCAGGATCCATACATAGCTCTAAGAAGAGGTACGATAAGGCTCTTGGAGCAGGGAGTGAACTTAGTAGAGACTAGCGACTCGACCCCTGCAACCACATATAGGTGAGCACGCACACACACACACACACACACAGTGGACACCCACCATGAGCACTGAGCAGGTAAGAGTTGATCAGTAACGTTCAGCTGCTGGCGTGCATGACCACTGGCGTGCGACTGCTGTGATGTGTGAACGCTGGGGTGTGTTGCACTGCAACATGCTGCAACCTAAACCCAATAACCTTTGCTCTATGTTCTGGACCACAGTCATCCATCTAGCTGTGGAGCAGACGTCTTGCCCCCTAAATTAGCAACACGACCACCTGTAAACCTTCCTTCAGGAGACAGCGTCTCTGGGACCCAAGAGTAAACCGCTGATGAGAGGCTGTTGCTTCTGGCAATTTGAGCTACCCGCCCCTTCCTCGGATCAAATCTGACTCCTACTGGTTTAACGCTTCCCCATGAATATAATAATCATTCATGGGAGGTTCTTTAATGCTAGTCAGGGGCACGAGCTAAAGAATTGGATTTGTTCTCCCTTTCCTTGGATCGAACCTGATTTCCTTCCATTCCCCAAGCGCTGTATCATTCAGCGCTAAACCCCTACAGGTTTAGTGCTTTCCCAGAATATAATAAAATAACAAACAAACACAAAAGTTATGGGATACCAGGGCCCAGGAGATAGACCCTCAATATGGAAATGAAGTCATCAGGGTGTGGATGGGTGACTAGGTCCCTGTGCTGCAATGCAACAAATGAGTATGAAAGGTGGGTGTCGTGGTTTGGTCGGTAGCGTCTTCAGCACGCACACTGAAGGTGCATGATCGATCCCTGGTACGGGTGTAACGTTGGGTTTGATTCCTTACACCTGCTGACCCTGAACACCTAGTAAATAGGCACCTGGGTGTTAGACGATTGTTGTGGGTCGCATCCTGGAGGAAAAGATTAACCTAAGTTGCCCAATATGGTCTGGATAATCAGGAGCTTCCTATATATTATGTCACTGAAGTCAGCTAGATCTGTATCAGTTGTATCATGTACTTGCAGATATAAGTTATTATTATCATTATTATAAGTTAAAATGCTGCACGTGTTATGAAATGGTGGCTCCCAATCCCGTAGACTTTAGTAATCACTGCTACTGTTCCACCCTGTTAAGAACATAAGAAAGAAGGAACACTGCAGCAGGCCTACTGGCCCATGCGAAGCAGGTCCAATTCTCCTACCGGCTTAAGCCAATGCCCTAACCTAGTCAGGTCAGGTCACATTCACTTGGAAGGAGCACGGCATCTGACCTAGTAGCACAAGGTAGTCAGGTCCAACTCACACCCACCCACACCCACTAATGTATTTATCTAACCTATTTTTAAAACTACACAACGTCTTAAGCTTCTATGACGGTACTCGGGAATTTGTTCCACTCATCCACAACTCTATTACCAAACCAGTGCTTTCCTATATCCTTAATGAATCTGAATTTTTCCTACTTAAAGCCATTGCTGCGAGTCCTATCTAGGCTAGATATTTTTAGCACGTACGTTTCAAGTTAATGATACTTTTTGGCACGTTTGCATCAATAATAATATGTTTTCAGTTTCCTATCTTTGCTCTTACATTCGTTTCAGCACATCGAGAAATGGCTTAGAAGGAACAAATTCTGACCCTATTATCTGTTTGTCTCAGCAAAAATCGTGATTCATCAGACCAGGCGATGTTTTCCCAATCTTCATCTGTCCAGTTTTGATGATCCTGTGCCCATTGTAGTCTCTGTTTCGTGTTTTAAGCTGGCAAGAGTGGAATCTGGTATGGTCTTCTGCTGCTGTAGTCTATTCACTTCAAGATTCGACGAGTTGTGCATCCAGAGGTGCTCTACTGCATACCCCTGTTATAACCTTTGGTTATTTGAGTTACTGTCACTATCCTGTCAACTTGAACCAGTCTGGCCATTCTCCTTTACCGTCTCTTATTATCAAGGCATTTTTGCCTACAGAACTGCCGTTCACTAGAAGTTTTCTGTTTTTCACACCATTCTATATACGCTCCGGAGACTATTGTGCATGAAAATACCAGGATACTCAAACCACCCTGTTTGACACCAACAATCATTCTATGGTCAAAGTCAGTTAGATCACATTTGTTCCCCATTCTGATGTTCGGTCTGAACAACAACTGAACATCTTGACCATGTCTGCATGCCTTTAGGTAGTGAGACATTGAGGTGCTGCCAGTTGATTGGCTGATTAGATATTTGAGGTCGGTGGTCAGTTCACTAAGGTCGAGAGCGGCCACACTACCTGTCTACAGATGTTCTTGGGAGATTAGTGTGGAGTTTATAGTGTTACATTGGCTTGCTTCTCTGGAGTGTAGTGTTTTAATGTCAGAGCTAAGGACGTTGAAGGAGGTTCTACTTCTCGACGAGGAAAACAAGAAACTGAAAATTTGCTTGGATAAGTATAACAATTAATGGCAAGTAGTTGGAGTTAGCGAAATTAAATAGGCTTTCAGCAGTCAGAAGCTGGTCTCCATTTAAGAGAGAAATATCAAATTGAGGAAGGTTGAAGGACCAAATTTGAAGGTAGGAAATCGCTTTTCTGTTCTCCGGATTGAATGTACTTCAGTGGTCAGTGAGGATAAAGATACCATCAACTCCTCTGCTAATAAATATAAGAATATTCTTGTGGTCGGTGACTCACAGGTTAAATGTATGGACCGTATTTTCTGTAACAGAGATATGAAGGTGAGGCATAGGGTGTTTTCCTGGAGCTGGGTTGATGACACAGTTTAAAATGTCAGGTAATGGGAATAAGCCAATTATCTGCCTCACTGCTGGTGGAAATTATATACTAGAAAGGAGACGGAAACTGTGGATCTAATTAGGTCTAAGGAAGGGGGTCTCGATCATATGTAGCATTTTGCCTATGAGTGGGCATAGCTATTACTGCTGTAACATAGACCTAGTTCAATCTGAAAGATAGAGAAATTCCTTCCGAATGCCACATAAATTATTCCATACAGATAGGGTTAAGGTTAACAGGAATGGCGATGTATGTCAGAGATAATTTAAACTGTTGCATTATAATTATATATATATATATATATATATATAATATATATATATATATATATATATATTGGTACTGACAATATTGACATTTCGATCCAAGGTGAAAAACCACTTCTTTACAGCAAGTGGCTGGAGAGTTTATTCAAAATAAATATTATGTAGTCAGATTGTAACCCAGTTGGTTGTGTTAATTGTTTAAAGCCTATCTACTACACTAGGGTTCGTGTAACCTGTTCACCATCGCTCAACCATAATTTAATTTCTAGAATAGACCTTGGTGTATATGACCTGTAAAACCCTGCCAACGTCTGAACACTGAAGTCATCTATCCATCAAGCTTTTCTCTCCTGCAATCAAAATACAATCCTATTATTACCTTGTAATTTAAAGCTGCTTCTAGTTTCCTCTTTCGGTCTAAGGTCTAATATATTTCTGCCACTTGGAGGCTGAATAACTTCTTGAAGTTATTTTCCTGGCGGAGGCGCTGTCGTGATACAGCTGTCAACCTGGGATGACAATCTCCGCTGCTATTTACAGCCGTGGTTAGAATGGTCTCTCGCAAATTGTGGTTAAGTGTGAGATTAGAAAACTAGAGGCTAGTATGTGATCATATAACTTTTTACATAAATATTGTGCAAGGTAAAGTTTTATATTTTTTTGTGATACATTTAATTTGTTAGAAAGTTCACCATCAGAGAAGCGTATCAAAGTATAATCGACTGTACACACACAACCCGCACATATAAAAAAGAGAGGAGCTTACGACGACGTTTCGGTCCGATTTGGACATTTACAAAGTCACACTAACACACAGGACAGGTAGAAGGGGTATTTATAGGCAGGCAGACAGGGAAGAGCACAAGAAAGTGGTGGAGGGGTAATAATGGAGGTAGTAGTGGTAGTAGTGGAGTCAGTCATATTCTAGGAAAGGAGCACTGCGATGAAGCTGGCAGCCCGCATAGGGTAAGGACAAGAACACAGAGGGGGAAAAAATGAAAATAAAAAACGACAAATACAAGGCAAAAGAAAATAAAGAAAACCCAGAGGAGAAAGAGGAGAAGGGGGAAGAGATAGAAGGGAAAGGAATCAGGATAAGTCACGGGTGTTCTGAAGTTTGGAGCATTTAACAATGTAATGGGAGAGGAAAGCATCTACAGAGACAAAACCAGGGCTAAGATTCATACAGGGAAAGTTGTGTATAAGGAAGGATTCAACAATACGGCGACTGTGAAAGTTGGACGTAGGGTAGACAGTTTTAGCAGAAGACCAATCAATAGGATGTATTGTTCCAGTCACGGTATTGTGCCTTTTTTTGTTATTTATAATCGACTGCATCGGTATTTAAGGCTGCACTCTTCCTTCTTTATTACTCTAAGATATACTTAAATGTCTGATATTTTAAGGGATAAAGAAAATTCTCTTTGTATATACCAAGGGAAGTATACTTCTCGCTGCGAATCTAAATTGATGAAGCACTGGGATGTGCTTATTTTTATCTGTCAGTTGATGCATGACGGTATTTCATGCGCTGTGCTGTGCCAACGTGTTCTATATATCTTCTTTGTTTTGGTTTTGTTTATCCTCTTTGAAATGGTATTAATTAGCTCTCTGGGCACTTTATACTTGTATCTCATTATGACAGCTCATTTTCGGGAGTCGATTTCCATACATCGAAGACTTAATATGAATGAAAAAATATTCCTTACCTTTTTTTAATCTGTATTATAATTACTATTAGTCTATGTCTCGTCCACGATTTGCTAGGATTCCCAGTAATGTGTGTAGTTCCGTTATCTACACTTCAACATCCACAGCCTATTTGCGTGACAGTTTTGCCGCACGCACGATCAAAATTTGGGCATGATGCCAAGGTCTATGAGAGGCGCTTGATGCCATGGTTCCCAGGCTAATGCAACACGTATGCTCTATTTCTACTTTATGTTGAGATCATTCCGGTGTGTTGTGAATATACCAACTTCTGTTGGGGCTTTAATCTGTTAAAATTATACCAAAGTTTGTTGAGATTATTACCAAAGTATATTGAGATTATGCTAGTGTATTTTGAGGCCATGTCAAAGTCTGTCAAGATTATGCCTAAGTATGCTGAGATTATGCCAGAATGTCTTGAGATTATGTCAGTATCTGTTGAGATTATTACAGTACTACATTGATGACATCCTTTGCAACATTTATCTCCTCTCATAAGCATCTTGTCTTTCTTCCGTATAAATTGTAATCTGGTTGCAAAGTTAATATAGGATAATTTGGGAAGGTCTTTAAAAGGTGAGTTTTATGCAGATATCTCCTAGGTAGTTTCTGTTAGAGCAGTGCGTTTAACTGCGTCATGATGATGTTCGAAGCAGAGTTTTGCACCACGTTTTACAAGAGGAGCTGCTATGTTGTTGTTTTTCCCCTGCTAAATACTGTACCTAAGAAGCGGAAGTTTAGACATCATTTGAAATTGTTTCTGCGCTTACACAGAATACGTGTTCCTACGACTTGTTTTGTTAGTGTCACTTGCTACTTCCTGTGCCTTTACTGCTCTCCCTTTACCAGTATTGCATCCCCTCCACTTGTCACTCCCCATTTCCTTCCTGATTTTCCCATTTCTTTCTACTTTTTTTCCTCTCTCTTCGCTTCTTCACATCCCTTCACCTCTCCCATCACCACCTCTTTCCTAACGTCAACCTATCCTTACTTCTAACTTTACTCTTTTCCACTTCCTCTTCCCAGTCTTCACAAGAACTCAAGAGGACTGCAGTAGGCCAAGGAACGCTATTGCCCATTTGAACAAACTGACTACTACTGTGATAACTCCATCCCCCACGATACCCTTTTACCTAATTTACGAGGGAAAGTATCGAGGTGGGATGCACATCCCATCCCAGCACCACAGGACAGCGATGATGCAAAACACATATATGTACAATTATCAACACGTAAGGTGCGACCCTCTGCGGTGTAGTGGACTAAGGCCAGGGTCTGGTATTCTCAGACCGTGGGCTACAATCACGATCGCTCTGTTGAGAAATTATCTTCATAATCAGTGGCTTTCCCATTACATTTAACACACCATTTTTTTTTTTTTCAGTCACTTTTTTAATAATGATTTGGATCAATGTTTGATATAAGTGACCCTTATGAGCCACTGATCAGCTGGTCATCACACGAACAAGACTCACGTCGGTGGATTTTTTCCCTGACCAATATAAAACAAAATAATAAGCAGTAGCCCTACACTTTGTATATATATATTGATTGAGTACATCTTTCTTTGGGTGTATGCACTCATATGGACCAAAAATTTGGAATAAATATTCTTTGTAATCCAAAACATCTATCATTCTGATTTTTCAGTGCTGTATTTTTTTTACTGGGTCTAATTTTTTTTTTTGAACGAATAGTAGAGACTTTTTTTTCAATGTTTGTGAAGGCACACGACACTGGCTGGACAGCTACTGCCTATTATTCTCCTCTCCCCTCTCTACTCTCACTCTTTCTCTCCCCTTGTTTTTAATTCTCCCCTCTCCCTCACTTTTCCTTCTTCCCTCTTTCTTCCCTCCTATTTCCTTCCCATACTAACCTCATCGTCCATGTTCTTTCCTCTCTACCTCTCACCCCACACCCCTCTCAACCACACCTCTCATCCACACCCCTATCAACCACCCCTCTCACACTCATTCATCTCAACCACACCCCTTTCAATTACACCCCTCTCACCCACACCCTTGTCACACACGTACACGCATGTGTACACACCTTTATTCATATTTCCATACACATTTATCACACCTGCACACTATGTACACGAATTCTTTTTCTTCTTGTGTTCACCTTGAAATAAAATCTCGCGTCTAAGGTTACAAAAACGAAAATAGTATGAAAGATATTCTGCATAATGTTAACTTGACGCACACCGACCAAGATCTGGCGATGACGGTGAGGCCTGAGGAAAACTATGTAAATCGGGATTAGTAGTCACATAGGGTTAATAACCCAGGATAACCCAAGAAGCTCTAGACTAACTCACAGGTAGGTGACACAGCAGGTGTGTGTGTCAAGGTTTGCTCGTACGTCCCTCCTCGCCTAGGATTCAACCCCAGGTACATTAATGTTGTAGTAGTGCAGTCCAAGAAAGGAAATGAGACCTTAGCGGTGTGTGAAGGGTAAGAAGGATGCCAGTCGTATAAACAGGTCATTTTGTTTACTAACGGTTGTACACTGAACTTTTTTCATAACGTCAGTTTAAACTTAGAATAATTATATAAAGCTCTACTTTGGAGACCATTTAATCTAAACGAGACTTATTACAGAGGGTCCACGGGTTCGATTCCCGGCGAGGGTAGAAACATTGGGCGTGTTTCCTTACACCGGTTGTCTATGTTCCCATTTGTAAAATAGGTACCTGGGTGTTAGTCGACTTGTGTGGGTCGCATCTTGGGACAAAATTGACCTAATTTGCGGGAAATGTTCAGCATAACAAGGGACTTTCTATATAGTAGTATGTCATTGATGTCAGCTATGGTCTGTATACCTTGTACATGTTCTTGTAGAAGTAAAGATATTACATTATTATTATTAGATGGCATATAATGCTTGCTTTCTCTCTCTCTCTCTCTCTCTCTCTCTCTCTCTCTCTCTCTCTGTAGGGAAAAAGTGAGGAGGTGGTGATACTGTATTGCCACTAGCGGAAAGTAGTGTTTTGCCAAATAGGTTTCCAATTTAACATCACGAAATTTATAAGTTTTATTGATATTTATAAATACTAAATTTAGGCTGACCTTGGAGAGGTTAGGTAGAGTAAGCTAAACATATACTATACAGTTTGTGCCGTAAGTATCGGTGCATGTAACACCACCACTTGATATTTACTGTTCAGCCTGCACTTATTAACTGGTCATCTCCTTTGTATTCATGCATCAATGATAATGATGGAGACACTGAACACGTTTTAAGAATATGTCTGTATTATTGTCATGTTTGTTTATATAGAATTAGACGCATGTGCAATATCTGGGTAGCTTTATTTGTAGACGTTTCGCCATCCAGTGGCTTTAACAGTAACAAATTCAAGGACATAATGGGAAGACCATGTTAATAAAAGTCACTGGAGGGCGAAACGTCCAGTAATAAAGATACCCAGATGTTGCACATGTGTCTAATTCTTCATTTTGTCGGTACTGTATACCATTCATGTACATGTTTGTTAATTTTTTATATGGTAACAAACTTAGGGTACACCATGTATAATGTAAATTCGAGCAAGTGTGGGTTACGTTGCTTAGGTAGGTCACACAGCTGCGTTCTTAACATCTCATTCAAACAATCCACCTTCAAAATATTCTTATCTTTTAAGCAGTTACAAGCAAAAGGCATCATGATGTGCAGAACCAGCAAACAGCAGACCATCCCGAAGCTCTATAGCATTCATATGTATGGTAGCTGGGCTAACCGGTTTTCCTGAATCCTTTCATAAGCTCCAACAACATGTCGAATCCTATAGACTACTTGCCTCCACTCCACTCAGGAAACAGGACAAGTGTCTCTTGACGCGGGTCTTAGTCATATGTTAACCCGCCACTGGAGCTTTTGGTCATCTGACCGAGGCCTTCTACTGGCTTACCAGTCCGCCAGTTTAAAAAATAAAATTGGTTTATTTTTTACAGATCCTCCGAATGGTGTCTTTCTAGTAACTTACTACTACCCGGAGGCGAACACAGAGATATAAACAGTAAGTAAGAGACGTGCAGAAAAGAAGACCTGTAATAAAAACATTGTTGGCATTTACAAATGTCAACAACGATGAGTGAGTCAGGAGCTTCATATAGGTGGCGTAAGTGCTCACTAATGACTCCGTGTTTGAAGACTAAGAAACACCACCACTATCACTGCCCCTTGGCGCAACAAACTTCTTTTTGTGCCCAAGTTTATTCATAACGTCCAGTTCAAGAGCGGCTTCAGAATTAGTAATTTAAATGTTACTCAGCTTCAGATATTATTATTACTGACGTGTATGGACTGCTCATACACGTCTTTTTAAGGAAATTATAGAAAGATTTTTTTTATCTTCAAAACTCACGTAAGTGTAAATAATGAACTGCTGATTTGCTTAAAACTGGAAGGCATCAAGATCCCTGGCAGTATGTACGAGACTGAACACGTGAAGACCTCTTGAAGGCAACAAGTGAAAGAATGAAGGGTTGATGGGAATGGGACTTTAGTTGATAAGGTAAGAATAATATGGTCAACAGCTGTCCGAGGCGTCATGAGCAGCCAGCAAGTGAATCATGTGTTTAAATTATGAGTGTGTTTGATCCTGGGTGAGTTGGCTGATTGTCAAGCGCAAGGTTGCACGCACGCAAACACACACACCCACACACAGTCGGGGCCAGGAACTGTGAATCGACCCCTTCAACCACATATAGGTGAGTACACGCACCCACACTCATTAAGCCCACACTTGATCAAGTACGTGGAGATGCTGGAAAAGATACAAAGGTTCGCAACCAAACTAGTTCCAGAACTGAGAAGAATGCACTATAAGGAGAGGTTGAAAGAACTGAACCTGACGACCTTAGCGGAAATATAGTAAAGGGGATTGGGGGGGGGGGGAGGCATGATTACTACATACAAAATCCTCAGAGGAATTGACAGGGCTGATAGGAACGACGTGTTTGAAGGACCAGGATCAAGGTGAAACAGGTGGAAACTGAAGACACGGGTGAGCCGTAGGGATGTAGGGAAATATTTCTTCAGTCTCAAGATGGTTAAAAAAAGCGGAATGCCCAGGACGAGGAAGTGACCGGGTCAAACTCAATACGCAGTCTCAAGAGCCTAGAAATCATTGATGCCAGTCAACGTTATCTAGAGGCGAGTCTCGAACCAATGATCTCCGACAAGGAAGATGCGAGTATGCATCCTGCTATACTGCCGGGCAAAATTACGCGTTAAACGCTTTAGGTTCGAACTAATGAACTCCGACAAGGAAGACGTGAGTGTATGTACCCGGATATATTGTCAGGTTGTCAAACAACTAGACAAATTAAAGGTAAACAAGTCACTGAGCCCTAACAAACCAAGATGGAACCTAGTGAACCACTAATCAGCCGGTTTCATAGATGTGGAAGACATTTCAGTCCGTCCGTGACTATAATTATCAAGTGACATAGTCATACCAGATATATGACGTTTTCTTTGATAGTAGACTAACTAAAAGAAAATGGAAAAATTAAATCTCTACCTACTGTATATGTAGTTAGTGACATGTTTCTTCAGGAAACAATATCCTCTCACTCACCACTGTTCACTGTCAAAATATTTTATCCATAGTGGCATATTAATAACCAGGAATTCTGGAAATATAACCTGACTTTGCCTTTTGTCATTAACTCATAACTTTATGCTCAAACCTGTCTAAATTCAACCATACTCTGCTAAAATGAAAGGCAACATAAATAACTGAAAACCACATACAAACTGCACCGTAATGTTTTTTTGTGAGTGAATTCATGTCTACATAAATAATTCACTATGAATGACACAGATCACAAACTTGTAATTAATTTATTACTACTGGAACTTGCTTAGCTATCAGAATTTTGGGGCCCAGTGTTTGGACCCATCAGGTGCGATTGTAATCTTTCTTCTATCGCCCACAGGATGGGTGTTGGTGTACCGGAGCCGGGTTTTCCACCACAGTTTAACGAAGGCTCATATTTTCTTGTCTGCGCATTTAGTAGAAGATAAAGACTTTATTCGGATTATTAACTCGAAGGTCATTGACTCGAACAGTGTGATTTATTTCCATTGGAGTCGTTAGTCTTTTTCAGGATGCGACCCACAACAGTCGGCAGACACCCAGATACTACATACTGTTAGACGACACACCTAGCTCCATACCTGCCATAGCTTAAAGTGCTTTCAGCCTTTCTTGGTATCGGAGACAAAGTCTGGTTACAAGTCCGAATAGAGGGATCTCACATCTTACATATTTATGCAACTGGATCCTGCAGACTGAGGCTTCCTGTGGAGAAGTTCACTCCTGACACGAATCTAGTACATGGTTAATTAAGGATGCTTTGAGTGTTGGGGAATCCGTTAGCGTGAATCATTATATCATCAACAGGCAAAGCTATTCTTATAATAACTGGGCTAACCAGGCATAGCATTCACTGAAGCTTTGATTTGAATATTGAGTAAAGGGGGAGTAAGGACATTTCTCTGTGGGGCTCCCGGTCTCCCAATTTAAATTATTTAATTACACTTCTGAGCTCCTGAAACCACAGAAGATTTCTGCTGGACAGGTAGTGTTTGGTTCACTGCAGAACCCATCCACCGATATCATTTCTGACAAGTTCACTAATAACTGTATGTCGGTTAGGTATATCAAATACAGCATTGAAGTCAAGGATGGTAGTGTAGATTGAGAAAGGTAGTTTCGCAAAGATGCGCACACTTTCAGTTCCTTACATAAACCAACACCATGGTATTGAAGCCCCTAGTTCTTCTTTATTGTGGGAGGTTGATGGGGAAGCGATTTTATATGGAAATACAAGTTAGTAGCAATGAATTTTTATTTAACAAATGGTGGTAATTAAGAGGATGGAGATGTTACAGAGACTGCACTCTTGCAGTCTGACGTCAGTGAGGTCAGTGGTTAATTTACGGCGAAGGTCAGGAAGTGTGTTTAAGTGATTCAGTGTTTGAACTAGGTATAGAAAATTTACGTTAATTTTGCTCCATTATAGAAGTTCCGGGATAGCAGTTTCTCAGCTTGATGAAAACAATACTGAATAGGAAATATACGTTCATTTCATCTGGTTTATATTATAAAAGTATAAGTGTACTCTCATTACTGAGGCCAAGTGGGATTCTTAGTTTGAAAAGAACGTTGAGGTTTTTCCTCGGATTTTTCTGATAAGTGGTATCGCGACGCTAAGTGTATGACCCTCCCCACTCTTCACACTTAACTCGTAAAGCATTACCACCATCATCATCATCAATACACTCAACAACTTCGTCGTTATCACCACACTACCAACATTTCCGACACCACCACTATATTCACCGACAACATTATCATACACACTCTCCTACCAATATATATATATATATATATATATATATATATATATATATATATATATATATATATATATACACCCGCTTTGTGCTCTCTCATATTGATAATGTGAGATCACGACAGCGCCTCTATTTTCACTCTGATTATATTACCTTGGTTGTGAGTTGGACCTGCCTTGGTTGTGAGTTGATTCTGTCTTGGGTGTGAGTTTGACTTACACCTTAGTATAATTTTGCAAGCCTCTTTATACACACTGCTGCAACCGTCTTTTGCAAGCTGACAAATTATTCCATCAGGAATGATTCATTATAATCATCGTTGATACAACCCACCACAAATGCTTCCCTTTCCCTCAATTAAATCCTATCAATTTACTTCTGCCTTAATACATACGTAAGACTATGTCGTGAACTCTTGGGCCCAAGTGACAGGCCAGCATTCGTACACCTGGACATGGTATGCTGCCACCATCAACGCATTACTCGCTTGGTGTGTTACACACGTAAATCGTATTTACAGCAACTTCGGGGAGGATTTAGCCTCAAGTTAGTTTGACCGGTGGGAAACTGATCCCTTAGCTGGTGTCTGCCTGTTCATTGGTGGGCATGGGCGTGTCGGGGAGGAGGTGAGGGCGCGTGAGGGTGAGCGTGTGGGCGTGAATTGAAGGTAGAGGAGGGTTTAAGTGTGATATATCGGCTCACCGCCCACTGAACGAGCAGGTCAACTTCAACCATGAATAGGCTGAATATCGTCAAGGCTTCGAAGACTGGGGGACTGAGGAGTGCAGATGCTGGTGACAGTGCTGGTGGTTTAGTGTTGGAGGTGTTGGCGGTTGAATGTTGGAGATGCTGGTCGCTGAGTGTTAGACAAGTAGCTGAGTGCTGGAGAAGTGGCTGAATGTAGGAGAAGTAGCCGAGTGTTAGAGATGATGGTGGCTGAGTGTTGCAGAGGTGACTGGGAGGTGGTGGTAGTAATAGTGTCAGGTTTGCATTGGTCTCGTGAAATGTTGAAATTGGGTCGTGGAATATTACAGCTGACTTAAGGAGTTTATGCTTATACGTGAATTTGGTTATAATTCTTCCAGAATGTCAAGAATACATACACAACCCCTCCCCCCCCCTACACACAATACACTCAATATACACCTAACGCAGAGTGCAGCATGGGCGGAGACACGCTGCAAATATCAGAGGTGAAAATAACCCTGGATAAATATAACACCAAGTATTTCTTCAGAAATGCACATAAAGCGTATAACATCCGTGGCGTATGGAAAATTAGCAAACCTCAGAATAGCATTCATTAACCTGAATAAAGAATTCAGAACCTTATATACGGTATATTTTAGGCCATTCATTGAGTATGCAGCACCAGCATGGAGCCCACAGCTGATAAAGCATGCGAAGAAGCCTGGGAAGGTCCTAAGGTTTACAACCAGGCTAGTACCAGAATTGAGGGGAATGTATTATGAAGAGATGTTGAAGGAACTGAACCTGACGACTTCGGAGGAGAGAATAACAAGGGAAGGCATGATTACGACATACAAAATCTTAAGGGGAATTAATTAAATCAAACCGTTTGAATTACAATGACCAGGATCAAGGAGAGACAGGTGGAAGCTGAAGATCCAGATGAGCCACTGGGATGTAAAGAAGTGTTTCTCTAGTGTTGGGTGGTTGAAAAGTGGAATAACTTGGATGAGGCAGTGGTGGTAGGAAACTTAATACACAGCTTCAAGAGTAGATATGATAAGCCCAAGCGACCACAAGTCAATGATGCTGATCAAACTGGTCTGGGAAACGGGGCCAGGAGATATATATCAGCCTCCGCAAACATAACTCGGCGAGTACACACGTATGTACCATACGTTTACATTGCTGGTTCAGCAAAATAATCTCTAGATCCAGTCTAGTCTGTGTACCAGATGTGCCTCTATCTTACCCGGGCGCTCTGCCTGTTTTATCCGGCCACGCTTCTATTAACCGCGTAGCCGAAAAAATGCCATGCTTATGAAAGTTCGTCCGCTTTGATCCTACGGTATTCATCGAAATTAAGTTTGGTCAAAGTGGGCAAGCGGATCTATCACTCTGCATACCGCGCAGGTCCTGAGTCTGTGTTGTTCAGAGAGAGAGAGAGAGAGAGAACTGACTATGATGATCCACGTTGTAAATCTTGCAAACAAAGCGGCCAGGAAGCTTACAGCACTTAAGACGTATCTCGCATCTGCTCGGCAGTTGAGGTTGCAAGATTCTGTACGAGGCATTAGTACGCTCATACCTTGAGTATGCTCCACTTTCATGGATTGCCTGCCGCTCTCCCCCCTTCCGTCTTATCTGCGACTTCTTGACAGAATAGTGGAAAGAGAAAGACGACTTATCTCTCGTCTGGACCCAACCTAGACAAATCTGTCATTTCAGCAGAGTCTTCAACATAAGTGGGATGTGGGTGGCTTTACTGTTATGTACAAGGCCAACATGGTCAAGGTACCATACTTGACTCCACTCCGAGGACAACGAGAAGTGAGCCTCTGCATAACAAGAGTATGCAGCACCAGCATGGAACCCACACCTCAAGCATGTCAAGAAATTGTATAGAGTGCAGAGATTTGTAATTAGACTAGTCCCTGACCTAATGGGTATGTCCTATGATGAGATATTAAGGGAACTAAATCTGATGACATAGAGGAAAGAAGGATCAGGAGTAATATGATAACGTACAAAACACAGATGAATTGATAAGGTGGACATTGACAAATTGTTCGAGAGACGGAAAACAGAAACTCGAAGGCACAGCTAGAAGTTGAAAACACACATGATGTCAGAGGAGGTTAGGAAGTATTTCTTCAGCCTTAGAATAGTCAGGAAGTGGAACTACCTGGATAGTGGAGAGGTACAAGCAGGATCCATATGTAACTTATAAGATAAGGCTCCCGAAGTCAGGAGAGAACCCAGTAGCGATCAAAAAAGAGGCCGGGCCAAGAGCTGAATCTCAACCCCTGCAACCACATATACCCTGCAGATGAGTAAATACAGGTGAGTTCATAATCCCCAAGGGAAATCATTCACTTTTGGTATGCTGATTCATCTTTCCGAAAAAAACTTAGTTTGAGACATTATTATTATTATTATTATCATCAAAAGGAAGCGCTAAACCTACCAGGGTCATACTTAGTTTGAGACAGAAGACATCATTAATCACCCCTTTAAACAAAATATTTATTAAATCACTTCTCTTATTATTATTATTAACTAAGAGAGGGGCATGAAATTACCATGTACTTTTTTAAGGTCTTACCACTTTAGAGCAAAACATGTTTTTCACACTCAATTTGCATATTTTTAAGCCTTTTGTTTTTATGTTATCAGCTTTTTCATAAAGATCAGTCAACCTGTTTTCGTGCCAAGCGGGAAGCGAATTTCTTTTTCGTAGATTATGACGTGAGAGCCAGCAGCAGCAGCAGCAGCAGCTGTTCTTCTTGCACAGTAACACATAGTATAGGATAATTGTAACACGTATGTAGACAGTAAGTTTATTCAGGTATACATAGATTATCATACATAGCAGCATGTGTGTGTAGAGAACCTAGCATTCATTATTATATACACATGGAAAATTCTCGAGGGATTAGTACCAAACTTGCACACAAAAATCACTCCCTACGAAAGCAAAAGACTCGGCAGGCGATGTAACATCCCCCCAATGAAGAGCAGGGGTGCCACTAGCACGTTGAGGGACAACACAATAAGTGTCAGGGGCCCAAGATTGTTCAACTGCCTCCCAGCATACATCAGGGGGATTACCAACAAACCCCTGGATGTCTTCAAGCAGGCACTGGACAGGCACCTCAAGTCGGTACCTGATCAGCCGGGCTGTGGTTCGTACGTTGGACTGCGTGCGGCCAGCAGTAACAGCCTGGTTGATTAGGCTCTGGTCCAACAGGAGGCCTGGTCACAGACCGGGCCGCGGGGGCGTTGACCCCTGGAATTCTCTCCAGGTAGACTCCAGGTAACCCAAAACAGTCAGAGTGACTTATTTCCACAATAGCCTGTAAGATACAGTGTTCTAAAAATATGTATTGGTGTCTACGCTAAGTTTGAAAATCGGAGGAAGAGGGAGTCTTGTAGCAAAAAGTCTCTACGTGAAAGAATTTCAGTTTTTCACTAGATACGAAGGTTGGGTCCTGTACTAATTTAAATGTACCGTGTTAGTAGTGTTTTCTCAAAGAGGAAAAAATGAGATTAAAAAGATAGAAAATGGGAAAAAGATAATAAAGATGAAGCGGAAGGACTTGGAAAAGTTAAGATAAAGGAAAAACAGGAGTTATTTTCTATTTTCTTGGCTCAAATATGATTTCTTCATATTCCTTAGGCGCTATATGAATCATCCACATAACAGTAGTTAGACTGTTGGGTTTAGTCCTGACTCTTTCTCTTCTACTTCAGCTCTTCCTCTCACCGGCTATTCTTCTTCTGTCCCCACTTCCCCCTCGCCCCTAGTGGGTCCTTACCTGAGAGTCTGACCTGACCAGGCGCTATATGACCTCTATGATGATAATAATAATAATAATACCGTACTGTTAACACACTGGAGGGTGTTCGGCACAGAGGCGCAAACACGTATAACAAATTCTCTAATTCTATGTGTAACGGAAAAGCCGTTGAAATGGGGTTATAGTTGTTCAGACTCCTGGGAACCGTTAGTGTGTCGCCGCCCGCACTGCCATCTAGCGGGCCGCTGCAAAACTAAAATTTTCTCGGGTCTGAGTTTTAGATTCTACTCTTATTTTTTTTTTTATTAACACATCGGCCGATTCCCACCAAGGCAGGGTGGCCCGAAAAAAAAAACTTTCATCATCATTCACTCCATCACTGTCTTGCCAGAGGGGTGCTTTACACTACAGTTATAAAACTGCAACATTAACACCCCTCCTTCAGAGTGCCGGCACTGTACTTCCCATCTCCAGAACTCAAGTCCGGCCTGCCGGTTTCCCTGAATCCCTTCATAAATGTTACTTTGCTCACACTCCAACAGCACGTCAAGTATTAAAAACCATGTGTCTCCATTCACTCCTATCAAATACGCTCACACATGCTTGCTGGAAGTCCAAGCCCCTCGCACACAAAACTTCCTTTACCCCTTCCCTCCAACCTTTCCTAGGCCGACCCCTACCCCGCCTTCCCTCCACTACAGGAGTTTCTACTCCTGGTAATATTAACCTTACCTGGTGTGGGTTGAAGTTTGGAGAATCACTTCACCTTCACTATCTTCATGATCAGGTAAGGTAATCTACCAGGAGGATTTCATTACTTGTAACCAGTGTTTTTCTTTTCCTTCTCATTATGAGCGCAGCTGCTGGCTTGGTCATCAGAGTATCTGTCCCAGTCAGCGGGACATAGCGACTTATCTTTCATATCTGGAGTGAGATACTACCAACCAGTATTCCCTGAACATCTGACTAACACCATCTACCCAGGATAATTTACCTAAACTCTTCACAACATCGAAGGGAATCTCCTGGACTAAAAATATTCTCCAGTCTTAAGATCACACTGGAACCAACGGCAACCAAATTATTGTATTTTTAAATAAAATACTTTAAAAAAATTCATTATTCCTCTAAGTTAGTATTTTTCCATACTTCTGATCAGGCAGAAGGCGTTCCCCTGACAATATGGATTTCTCACATAGGGTTTGCAGCAATTTTCTCAATTTATTTAGGTAATGTTAATTTTAATTAAGTTAATGTCCTCTCCATAAAAGTCGAGTAATTATGAAATGGCATAATGACAATGAATAAAATATAAGCTGACCACAATAAAAAGTTCAAACCGTGTAGCAGTAAACAGAGACCAACGGAGGTCAGCAGAAGTATCATGTCGGTTATTCAGGGATTCTGTTTAAGACTGTTAAGACCCGCGTCAGGAATCACTTGTCCTGTTTAAGACTCGTTGATCAATCGCTCGTTTAACTGTCTTACCAACAGTGAAGTACTGTTTCTTATTAAGAGGATAGCCACATTGTATAGCACCTGTTTGGTAAAACTGAAATAGTTCATCCTTCAAGGCGAACATTAATAGGTGAGAATACATGAATTTCAAAGTTACACGACAAACTTTATTCATTAAAATTAAAAGCTCTTATTAAAATAAGATGCAACATATATCACAAAAGTTAAATCATACATTCAAAATATATAAATTAAACGCACGTGCACAATTTTAAGGTTTTTCTTATTCTATGAATGATATATTAGGCATAGCTTAAATTCCTCACAAATTCTGTTTATTTTTTTTATCTAATTTGTATAATCCTGAACTTGTTCATATTTAAATCAGTTATTTCTTCATGAAAATTAAAAAAAAAAAACTTAACTCCCCCCCCCCCCAAAAAAAAAAAAAAAAATGCCGATGACGGTGTTAAAATAACCTATAAAAAATGCAATAACTTTTATTACGGTAAAACTTGAAAATCCTTGAACTAAGATTACAACATAAATATAGCACTAGAACTGTTTAGTCATGTTTTAGTCATCCTATTGATTTCCAAAAAGCAGAGAAAGTTGCATAAAGCAGATTCATGATTCAGCGAAATGTAATCGAATCTGGTTTCCTAAAATTAGGCTAATTTAAATATGAATTAAAGTTCAATATTATATAAATTACTCTCCTATATTTCTCACAAAATCTATTTATTGTAAGCTATGCCTGACATAGCTTACAATGTTGCCCTATTATTTTTACTATTAAGGTGAGAAATAAAAAAAATAGCTTGGAATTTCACTGGAATATATAAACTTTTTATAAATTCACATTAATGGTATGGTAATTTACCAAAGTTACCGACCGAGTTTGCTAAAAAAGAATCCTACTTTATGCAGTGTTATTAGATTAACCTGAATACAGAATTTTATCCCGGTTTGAGAGAGAGTTTAGGAGTTAATTTTTTTTCACCGACAAACTGTGTTAAAGGACACTTGTATATGATTCAGGACATTAAATAAAACGTTTCGCCACTTATTGCTTTATGACTGATGAAGCTACTCATGGCAAAACGTTTGCTTTAATAAATGTCCTTAACTGTACACAGGTTACTATAGTAACCTGTGTCCTGAACTGTACAGAGGTTAAGGACTAACTTCCTTAACCTCTGTGCAGTTACGCATAACTAATACAGCACTTCCGGCTAACCTGTAAATGTGACATCTCTCTCCCTTTAATTTCATATGTACATTTAATTTAAATGAGAACTCTACATGGGAGAAATGATTGAAAAGTATAATGATCGAGACAAGGTATATCGCCCGATAAATAAGTTAGTGTCAATAAGAATAATCGAGCAATTTCTGGGGAAATAGAGGGGGCAGGAAGTTTGATCTTTCTCCACATATTACCCATGTAGTGATTACAGACGCAGTTTAAAATAAACCTGGTTCTGCTGTTATTACTTATCAGGTTATGACTGGTTAGTGTGACTCGTAAGTATGTTAAACATTGTAGAGAGGTTATATAGAAATGTCATCCAAGAGTGCTTTAGCCATCTTGACTCAGAACGGAGAGTAGCGTCTGAGATACTACAAAATTTTTTTATTTCATTGCAATTTTACATAGATATTTATAGTTACAATAATAAACTGAAGTGCAAGGAGAGCCACTGACATGCCATGGCATTAGAGGCAGCTTAATCTAATGACTTATAGACTATGTACATAATATTAGAGAAATTGATTGAGTTTATTCTAGTTATATATTTGGTGGTTCAAATTACAATAAGATATTACACTGTTCAGATTACAATATGATGATATTACATTGTAACAAGTGTTTAGGAGGATGGTAATATAATAGTAAAAATTGAGATTATCTTAAGGAAAATGCATTGAGCAATTTTTAATGTAATTTACAGTATGAGTATTTAGTTTAGGGTGAGTAGGTGGTTTTTGAGAAGTCTTAAATTTATTTTCAGATAAGGTTATCTTAGTATTTACTGGTAATGAATTCCAGATTCTGGGGCCCTTTATGTGCATAGAATTTTTACATAGGTTGATATGGACTCAGGGTATATCAAAAAGTGATCTGTGTCTTGTGTTGTGGTCATGGGTCCTATTAAAGTTGGTAAGGATAATTTTGAGCGGAGGGTTTATATTAGAGTGTAGAGTTTTATGTATGTAGTAGGCACAATAATAAGTATGAATGTTCTTTACGGTGAGTAGTTTTAGGCTTTTGAATATTGATGGAGTGTGCTGTCTAGAGTGGGAATTTATCATTCTGACTGCAGCCTTTTGCTGGGCATTCATGGTGTATGTCGTTGTATAACAAGCTAAGAGTTTATTTGAACCCCTATTTGAGGACTTAAAATATTCTTGACTCACAGTATTCATAGATTGGTGCTGCAGATCTCTAGTAGTCTGATCATCAACACAATGATGCAGACACGGCTGTTATTGTCGGAAACGTAGCAGCTACCTAGACACTGCTGGATGTTCTGCTACGAAAACCATTTGTAGCTATACATAAAGCCCTGCAACACGCCCTCTCCATCCCACAAAATATGAAAACACCAATACGTGGCTATTCACTGGAACACATGCTGGACTAAGATCCTTGAAACAACCACTGTCACTATCATGGCACTGCTCCCTAATATGCTAATGCGCCCGACGGCTGGTGATCACCTGGATATCAAGCCACATTAGTAGCACCAGCCATACAAGATTTATATAATTACGACTTATAGAATGCTCAAAAACCGATAAGGCGGATAAGGACAGACTTTTTCAAGTAAGGATTAGGTACAAGAGAACACAGATGAAAGTTTAAAACAGAGACGAGTCAGAGATGTTAGGAAATACTTTTTTAATCCTTGTGGTAGTGAAGTAGAATGAACTGGATGTGGAAGTGGAGGGGAACTCCATGTACAGTTTTAAGATGGGGCTCAAGAGGCCAGAAACCAGCAATGCCGGTTGATGAAGCTTAAAGAGGCGAGGCTACGAGCCACGACTCGAGCACCGCAAACAAAACGCGAACACGCATTCATGCACACACACACCACGCATGCACGCTCGCAGGCTTATTCATTCACCCATCCAGCTTCGTATCTCTACCCAAACCCATCTAGCGTTCGCAGATCCTCCGGGGTTTGGCCAGTGTGGAGAGCAACCAAATATTGAGCGAGGGAAAGGCAATCTCATCGATAATTAAACTTTAACGGAGGTCCAGGCTCCTGAAGCTTGATTATTGTTGATTGTCTTGTGCCGTGGGTGTTGAGGGAACGAAGGAGAAAGAGGAAGGTAATAGAAAGGGAGGGATGCGAAAATGTCGTGAAAGATGATTAGGGGTGGAGAGGGGTTTAATGGAGGGAGAATAATAATTAAAATATTAATGATAAACGCTAAGCCCTTGAGGGTCAGTGAGCTCTTACCTGTAAAGTGGGGGGAAGAAGAGGAGCAATACAGGTGTTGTTTACAAAGGAGAAACAGCATAGGTACGAGACACTGAAACTTAAGACATCATAATGATCATTGTAAGATAATAAAAGCCATAAAGAGTGGATTAAAGACGACAGATTCAGAGAATAGGGCAAAGAAGGGACATTGAAAGAAGTTTAAAATAGTTGGCATGTTCTCTGATAAATGAGGCAATTTATCAAGAGAAGGTGGACAGTAAGCCTGACTTGGTAATCCTTGCAGAATGGCGCTGGTGCTGGGCGCCCATTCACGAATCTGATGTAATAAATGCGCAGTCGCGAGGGAACAGGCTGCCACTCTCGACAACAATGCTGCCAGGATGGTCAGATGTTCAAGTTTATTATGATTAATAACCGCTTCTTGGTCACTAGTAGAGGACAGCGCTGCTGACAACCTCGTTGAGTGCTGGGTTGCTAGAGATGAACATGTCAAGGACACTGGTAAACCATAATATCTGGGCACCATTCACAAGATCATTTTTTTGTTTACTGAAGATACGACAACTCACGAAATCGTAATAAGACGATTGCAAACAAATCACGGAACGGGTGGGGATTGAACTTATGGCCCACCCGTTCCGTGATTTGTTTAACACTAAATAAGGAGAAGCCTGAAAGAACCGAGAGACCGGATTACGTACGCAATTGAAAGTGAGATTACAACAAACGAGAAGGACATCTTAGCAATATACAAGACAACAGTGAATATATGACTCTGGCAACTGTCCTTTAAAATACGATGATACGATGAGGAAATACAGCAGCATATCCTTCTCCAACGTAAGACATAGAACCATTTGTGTATATACCAAGAGCATATCAGTTTATTCTGGTAAGCTGGAGTAGGTGGTGGGTAACCCTGAGTAATCCTTGTTAATTTGAGCAGCGAATGTACACTCAGGGAAGTGTACATACACTTCCTAATTTAGGAACTAGAGTATCTTTGATGCTAGTATCTGGGTGGGATATAAGACATGCTCGGTAACGAGGAATAATTTCGCCACGAATAGCTTGTTCAGTCCTGTCTTATTTTACGGTATTTGTCTGTAATTTGCACCATATCTTACCTAGTGTCTAAGTAGATTATGACTTAATGACCAGCATATGCAGTTGATAGGCCTTAGGCCTCATTGTTAACTCGGCGGCATGTGCCCACTTCTGAAGGTCGAGGAATGGCCGGTATATATGACAGACAAGGAAGCTCCGGTAGCTAGCCTGATGTATCCTTCCTTACCCCCCCCCCCCCACTCTCTCCTGCCACAGAAATCTAGTCAAGGTGTCTTTGAACTTGAAGAGCTTGTCTTGGGAACTTCGGCAGTAAACTTTTATGTATGTTACATAAATAACTGTAAACTCACAATGGTTCCTGTAGGACTGAGCCACAGATAACCCAGTAAGTCAAACAATGTGACGTATTTTCACTGGGGTCCTTGTTATATAATTATATAGGAATGTATACACGCCGTCATCTGCCTTTAGTGATGTTAATAAAAAAGTAAACAGAATACATCAGATCAAAATTAATAAATTCCGGTAGTTGAAAAATACCACTTTCCTCCCTTGATGGAGCTTGTCAATACATACTCTGACTATCCTCTTAAATTGTTTTATTATTAAGACTGACCTTGCCATTATCAGATAACCCATTTCTGTCCTTTATCTCTGTGTGATGTGTTTTGAGATCGGCAAACTTACTGTGGGTACTATGAAGCTGTGTTCGCTTCCTCCAGTACCACACTGGATTTGGTTTTTATCCTTTTCAAAATTTACAAGAAGATATCCTGGACGTTGGTTGTTAGTAATTCTTATACATAGTTGAGTTTCAGCTGCTTAGTCTCTATCGCTATGTATTTCCAAGTTTTGTAGTTAATCTTCGTTAACCTCTTCTCTAGGAACAATAGAATGTCACATTAGCTGCATCCGTGTTCTTATACCTACCAAAACAATAATAGCCTACCAGAGAGAGTATGATAGCCAGACATAGGGTGTTGCGTGCCTGAGCAGGGAGGTACTGCCCCTGTCTATATAGGAACCTGAACCTGACATTTATTTTATACTACACACTTCACTATTAATTCGCCTGACATGCAGGGATAAGATGAGTTCTTCGTTACACAGAACCATTAGCACACAGGACCAGCTGGTGGATTAAAACTCAACGGATATGTTTTTTTTTCACGAATAAAATAAATTATCAGAGGGTTGTGGAAGATTACCTTTAAGTTGTATGATGATACTGACGTGTATTACTGTGCAGTGACACTGGTGTTCTTTGCCAGAACCAAATCAAGCAGGTTATTTTCCCTCGTTGGTTCTGTCACAAACTGTTTAAAAACAGTTTTCGACGTCTTCAAGGAAGTCTTTTGACGCTAGATTCCACGTCAAAAATTAAAATAATTTAATATTACAACATTTTTCGTGTATTGAAGCCTTTACTATTTCGTTCCAGAGAAGTCTTTGTTTTTTCTTAAAGTTTGGAGGTCGGTATTGTACGCTTGAGATCAAATTTTATTT
>WNWK01023280.1:0-31305 GCA_009830355.1 Cherax destructor
GCTCAAGGGCTACGAAGGTCTGGACGTACACGTCACCCACCTAACCGTTTGGAGGATTACTGTATCTGATATTTTAGAAGGGGAGATTGTAGTGATACCGCTCTTGTGGAGAGCCGCTGCAGGACACAATACGGCACCACCTCAGGGGGCCCCTAACAATAACAACAAACAGTACGGCGATGGCCCAGCATGGCGTGTGGTCTCGCTCTTACACAAATACATTCGTGATGCAGATTACATGGTAAGCTTAAATATGTCGCCAGTAGCTATAGCTTTTCTGAGGACATATGCACCTTACATCACCTGTCCTGCAGCAGCAGTCATTAGATGTATTTTCTTCTGTTGCAGACATGTACCATGGATTTTGTGTTCAATAAAGCCTAGAAATGAGGCCTGTGTTTTTATCACAACACATAGGAAAAGAAATACTTAGGGTTTCTTTCAATTTCATTTATGGCTCTTAGTTCTTCCCGTGTCTCTTGATTCCTATAAGATTCCTTTAGTTTTAATCCGATGTTTGCTATTTCTCTGACTAGTGTCTCCTACGTATTTCAGAGATATTGGCCTCCTGTAGCCGCTCCGTTATTCTGTGCCTTCGCCTGTATAGGGAGCGCCTCTCTCTTTCTAGTTTGCATCTTCTCCTCCTTTTCCTTAAGGGAATTTGCCTTGAGCAAACCTCAAGTACCACAGAGTTAATTTGTTCAAGACATAGGTTGGGATCCGTGATGCTTAGGCAATCTTCCCAGTTTATATCATTTAGGACTTGGTTTACTTGGTCCCACCTTATGTTTTTGTTATTGAAGTTGAATTTGGAGAAAGCTCCCTCACGGCTGATCACATTTTGTTGATCTGGAGCTCCCCGCATGCATGTCTGGACCTCTATTATGTTGTGATCTGAGTATATTGTTTTTGATATGATGACATTTCGTATCAGATCATCATTGTTGGTGAAGATGAGGTCCAGCGTATTCTCTAATCTTGTGGGCTCTACTATTTGCTGGTTTAAGGTGAACTTGGTGCAGAGATTTAAAAGTTCATGCATGTGTGAATTTTCATCTGAGCTACCACATTGTTTGCAATGTTCCTCCATTTTAGGTGCCTGAGGTTGAAATCCCCCAGTAGCAAGATGTTGGGGGCAGGAGCTGGAAGATTTTCCAGACAGTGGTCAATTTTCAGAAGCTGTTCCTGAAATTGTTGGGACGTTGCATCCGGGGGCTTGTAGACAACCACGATGACCAGGTTTTGATTCTCGACCTTTATTGCTAGTACTTCAACTACATCATTTGAGGCATTTAGTAGTTCTGAACATATAAGTGACTCTGTGATATACAGGCCAACCCCCCCTTTTTGCCTATTCACTCTGTCACACCTGTATAGGTTGTAGCCCGGGATCCATATTTCATTGTCCAAGTGATCTCTTATGTGGGTCTCTGTGAAAGCCGCAAACATGGCATTTGACTCTGTAAGCAGTCCACTAATGTAAGGTACCTTGTTGTTTGTTGCTGGCTTTAGACACGTTGGACTGCGTGCGGCCAGCAGTAACAGCCTGGTTGATCAGGCTCTGATCCAACATGAGGCCTGGTCACAGACCGGGCCGCAGGGGCGTTGACCCCTGGAATTCTCTCCAGGTAAACTCCAGGTAAACATATAAAACTGTAAATGATCCAAAATTATAAAACTATTATATTTCAAAAATGTCATGTTCAAATTATGTTCAAATTTTATAGCTTAAATACTCAACTATACTTACGTATATTTAACTGTTTACTATAATTCTTACCATTTAATTTTAGGTTATTTTTAAGTCTGCCCACAATGCTCTGCATATTAAGGGCTTTTGGCATGTACACCTCTTGAAATCTCATAACCCATTGTAAATCTTTGTATCTTGTCACAATAAACTATTATTATTATTATTATTATTCAAAAGCCTAAAACTACTCATCGTAAAAAAACATTCACACTTATTCTTGTGCATACTACATACTACATAGAACTCTACACTCTAATATAAATCCTCCGCTCAAAATTCTCCTCACCAACTTTAATAGGACTCATGACCATAACACAAGACAGATCACTTTTTGATATACCCCGTGTCCATATCACCCTGTGTAAAAATTCTATGCACATAAAGGGCCCCAAAATCTGGAATTCATTACCAGTAAATACTAAAATAACCTGGTCTGAACATCAATTTAAAACTCTTCTCAAAAACCAACTACTCACCCTAAACTAAATAATCATACTGTAAATTACTTTCACCAATGCTCACTGTTATTTTCCTATAATATAATTTCAGTATTTACTATTAACTCATCGGTTGTGTGTATTTCACCCAGCACTTGTTGGTGTACCTCCCTATTCTGAATTCCTGGAGTCCTTCCTGTCTCCTCTGTAAATACTTCTTTAACTCTCATGTTGAGCTCCTCACATACTACTTGGTCGTTTCTTGTGAACTCCCCACCTTCCTTCCTCAGCCTGATTACCTGGTCCTTGACTGCTGTTTTCCTCCTGATGTGGCTGTACAACAGCTTCGGGTCAGACTTGACTTTTGATGCTATATCATTTTCATATTGTCACTGAGCCTCCCTTCTTACCTGTGCATATTTGTGTGTGTGGGTGTATGTGTGTTTGTGTGTATGTGTGTTTGTGACCCAACAATTAATATTTGCACCAATAACTCATTACAGTTGTGACTGGGTGTAGACTAGTAAATTGCTCATTGCTTTATAATTTGTTTATGATTGCAACCATGTATAAAAGTAAGTAAGTAAATTTACTTACATGATTCATTACATTTGAAACTTGTGAGTTCAATACCTTTGTACCTTGTTCAGATATCAAAACTTTGGGGCCCAATCTCTGGACCCATTATATACCTCTATAATCTGTAAATACCTTTGTAACTTGTCATGATTGTGACCAAATCTACCTGAGTTCATTACCTTTGTAACTTGCTCAGCTATCAAAACTTTGAGGCCCAGTCCCTGGACCAATTATGTACCTCTGTAATCTTTTGACTACCGCCCACAGGATGGGTATGAGGTGCATAATAAAGATATTAAACTAATTAAACTAAACTGTAACCATCCTACAAAACACTTGTCACAATGTAATATCCACAGATTGTAGTTTGAGTACATTTATTAACTGTTATGAGCTAATGTTTAGCTAAAACAAACTCAGTCAACTTCTCTAGTATTAAGTAGTCTATAAGCCAGTAGATTAATCTGCCCTTAATGCCATGGTATGCTAGTGGCTCTCTTTGCACTTCAGTTCTTGTTTGTAATAACACAATCTCGATGTAAACTTGCAATGAAATAAAAATTTATTTATTTATTATATTTATTTATAACAAGGAATGTTGGTTCCATCTCAACTTATCGACTTCGAACCTTAATGGATCGACTAAGAGAATGAGTGCAGTGATACTCGGCATCATTCTCCTACCGACCACATGTTAACTTCACACTCCTGTCCCGAGGATTGTAGAGGTGTTAAGGGGCCAAGACTCCTTAATCGGGACAAACTGAGTGACACCATCATCCTGCCAGGAGAAGAATTGTGTCTACCGAGCAGGACATCGAAACGAGGGGGAACAAACAGACAAAGGATGCGACCTCATCACCCACAGTTAAATAACCTTTCTATTTATGACAAACTGATACTGGCCAGTTAGGTATGTTATAATAGTACAGGTATTGTGGGTACATCAACGATCTCCAGTGACCATCAATAATATTGGGTATGTGATGGTCTTATCGTGTTGGTGTGTGTACTCTCTTCCCCCCTCTTTCTAATCAGTCCATTTACATATACAGTCCACAACTATTGTAGCATCGTACGTACTGGTGCGATCTACTGTAATTTATAATACTGGTCTAGGATAAATGTGTCTAGAACGTGTGAAATATCGAAGGAAGCCCTTGGCGTGACCAGGAGTGGCTTAAGTTTTCTCACACGCCTCGTGGGGATAACTGTGGTAAATATTGTAGGCGGTCACCTCCCGTTGAGATTATTTGTATGTAAGTGTTGGTGAAGCCCATACAGGTAGTCTCATAATTCCCCACAGTAAGGTAGGATTTGAAATATGTAAGTGCGTGGCCTCTTATACCATAATGATCAAGTTTGTGGAGTAGAATGGTGTGGTCTACTGTATCAAATGCTTTCTTTAGGGCGATAAAGAGTCCTAATGGATATTCATTTTTTCAAGTGCTGTGTAAAGCAGGTCTAGCATTTTTACAATTGCATCATTTGTGCTTTTGCTTTTCCTGAAACCAAACTGGCAGGGGTTGAGGATGCTTTGCGCTGTTATAAAGCAATATAATCTCTTGTGTATAAGTTTCTCGAAGATTTTGGATAGCACGGTTAAGTTTGATATTGGCCTGTAATTGTTTACATCAGTGGGGTCACCACCTTTGTGTATTGGTGTGACCCTTGCTGTCTTGAGTAGTGTCGGGAAACTGCTGGTTTCTAGTGATTTATTAAAGAGTAATGAAATAATATTGGTAGAATTACCGGGGACACTGGCTGGCTACCGGGGACACTGGCTGGCTACCGGGGACACTGGCTGGCTACCGGGGACACTGGATGGCTACCGGGGACACTGGCTGGCTGCCGGGGACACTGGATGGCTACCGGGGACACTGGCTGGCTACCGGGGACACTGGCTGGCTGCCGAGGACACTGGCTGGCTACCGGGGACACTGGTTGGCTGCCGGGGACACTGGCTGGCTACCGGGGACACTGGTTGGCTACCGGGGACACTGGCTGGCTACCGGGGACACTGGCTGGCTACAGGGGACACTGGCTGGCTACAGGGGACACTGGCTGGCTGCCGGGGACACTGGCTGGCTACCGGGGACACTGGTTGGCTGCCGGGGACACTGGCTGGCTGCCGGGGACACTGGCTGGCTACCGGGGACACTGGTTGGCTGCCGGGGACACTGGCTGGCTGCCGGGGACACTGGCTGGCTGCCGAGGACACTGGCTGGCTACCGGGGACACTGGTTGGCTGCCGGGGACACTGGCTGGCTGCCGGGGACACTGACAGGCTGCCGGGGACACTGGCTGACTACCGGGGACACTGGCTGGCTGCCGGGCTCGATACTGTGTAAGCTGACACTCACTTTATAAACCTAAACAACAACAAGTGAGTTGCTGTGTGCAGTTGTTACACCGCTGCAACACTTGTCACTACTGCTTCACTTGCCACACTGCTTCAACACTTGTTACTGCTGTAACACGTCACACTGCTTTAACACTTTTTACTGCTGTAACACTTGTCACACTGCTTCAACACTTGTTATTGCTGTAACACGTCACTGCTTCAACACTTGTTACTGCTGTAACACTTGTCACACTGCTTCAACACTTGTCACTGCTTCAACACTTGTCACTGCTCCAACACTTGTCACTGCTACAGCACTTGTCACTGCTACACTTGTCACTGCTACGATTGTCACACTGCTACAACATTTGTCAGTGCTCCAACACTTGTCACTGTTACAACACTCATCACTGCTACAACACTTGTCACTGCTACAATTGTCAGACTGCTACAACACTTGTCACTGCTACAATTTTCACACTGCTTCAACACTTGTCACTGCTACAATCACTGCTACAACACTTGTCACTGCTACAATCATCACTGCTACAACACTTGTCACTGCTACAACACTCATCACTGACACAACACTTGTCACTGCTACAACACTTGTCACTGCTACAACACTCATCACTGCTACAACACTTGTCACTGCATCAACACTCATCACTGCTACAACACTCACTGCTACAACACTCATCATTGCTACAACATTGTCACTGCTACAACACTCATCACTGCTACAACACTGTCACTGCTACAACACTGTCACTGCTACAACACTCATCACTGATACAACACTTGTCACTGCTACAACACTTGTCACTGCTACAACATTGTCACTGCTACAACATTGTCACTGCTACAACACTCATCACTGCTACAACATTGTCACTGCTACAACACATCACTGCTACAACATTGTCAATGCTACAACATTGTCACTGCTACAACATTGTCACTGCTACAACACTCATCACTGCTACAACACTCATCACTGCTACAACACTTGTCACTGCTACAACACTCATCACTGCTACAACACTTGTCACTGCTACAACACTCATCACTACTACAACACTTATCACTGCTACAACATTGTCACTGCTACAACACTCATCACTGCTACAACATTTGTCACTACTCCAACACTTGTCACTGCTACAGCACTTGTCACTGCTACACTTGTCACTGCTACAATTGTCACACTGCTACAATATTTGTCAGTGCTCCAACACTTGTCACTGTTACAACACTCATCACTGCTACAACACTTGTCACTGCTACAATTGTCACACTGCTACAACACTTGTCACTGCTACAATTGTCACACTGCTTCAACACTTGTCACTGCTACAATCATCATTGCTACAACACTTGTCACTGCTACAATCATCACTGCTACAACACTTGTCACTGCTACAACACTTTAATACTTTATTTAGACATTGTACAATTATATATGGTAGATATCATCACTGCTACAACACTCATCACTGCTACAACACTTGTCACTGCTACAACACTCATCACTGCTACAACATTGCCACTGCTACAACACTCATCACTGCTACAACATTGTCACTGCTACAACATTGTCACTGCTACAACACTCATCACTGCTATAACACTTGTCACAGCTACAACACTCATCACTGCTACAACATTGTCACTGCTACAACACTCATCACTGCTACAACACTTGTCACTGCTACAATTGTCACACTGCTTCAACACTTGTCACTGCTACAATCATCACTGCTACAACACTTGTCACTGCTACAATCATCACTGCTACAACACTTGTCACTGCTACAGTCATCACTGCTACAACACTTGTCACTACTACAACACTCATCACTGCTACAACATTGTCACTGCTACAACACTCATCACTGCTACAACACTTGTCACTGCTACAACACTCATCACTGCTACAACCCTTGTCACTGCTACAACACTCATCACTGCTACAACATTGTCACTGATACAACACTTGTCACTGCTACAACACTCATCTCTGCTACAACACTTGTCACTGCTACAACACTCATCACTGCTACAACATTGTCACTGCTACAACACTCATCACTGCTACAACATTGTCACTGCTACAACATTGTCACTGCTACAACACTCATCACTTCTACAACACTTGTCACTGCAACAACACTCATCACTGCTACAACATTGTCACTTCTACAACATTGTCACTGCTACAACACTCATCACTGCTACAACATTGTCATTGCTACATCATTGTCACTGCTACAACATTATCACTGCTACAACATTGTCACTGCTACAACATTGTCACTGCTACAACATTGTCACTGCTACAACATTGTTACTGCTACAACACTCATCACTGCTACAACACTTGTCACTGCTACAACACTCATCTCTGCTACAACACTCATCACTGCTACAACATTGTCACTGCTTCAACACTTGTCACTGCTACAATACTCATCACTGCTACAACACTTGTCACTGCTACAACACTCATCACTGCTACAACATTGTCACTGCTACAACACTCATCACTGCTACAACACGTTTCACTGCTACAGTACTGAGCAACAACTAGTAATGCCACATGACATGACAACTTATCAGAAGACCTCAACAAGCAAGTGCTCTCACCTTCAAGTGTTCTTTGTAAACTGTCATTAATCTTTTAAAATTGCTAGAAATACATTTTACAATTCACAAAAGGACAAACAACCATATTCAATAAAGAATATAATAATAATATAATAATTTTTTTTTATTAACACATCGGCCGTCTCCCACCAAGGCAAGGTGGCCCGAAAAAGAAAAACTTTCATCATTATTCACTCCATTACTGTCTTGCCAGAGGGGTGCTTTAAACTACAGTTATAAAACTGCAACATTAACATGCCTCCTTCAGAGTGCCGGCACTGTACTTCCCATCTCCAGGAATCAAGTCCGGCCTGCCGGTTTCCCTGAATCCCTTCATAAATGTTACCTTGCTTACACTCCAACAGCACGTCAAGTCCTAAAAACCATTTGTCTCCATTTGCTCCTATCTAACATGCTCATGCATGCTTGCTGTAAATCCAAGCCCCTCGCACACAAAACCTCCTTTACCCCCTCCCTCCAACCTTTCCTAGGGCGACCCCTACCCCGCCTTCCCTCCACTACAGATTTATACACTCTCAAAGTCGTTCTATTTTGTTCTTTCCTCTCTACATGTCCGAACCACCTCAACAACCCCTCCTCAGCCCTCTGGATAATAGTTTTGGTAATTCCGCACCTCCTCCTAATTTCCAAACTATGAATTCTCTTCATTATATTCACACCACACATTTCCCTCAGACATGACATCTCCACTGCCTCCAGCCTTCTCCTTATTGCAACATTCACCACCCATGCTTCACACCCATATAAGAGTGTTGGTATAACTATACTCTCATTCATTCTCCTCTTTGCTTCCATGGACAAAGTTCCTTGTCTCCACAGACTCCTCAATGCACCACCTCATCTTTTTTCCCTCATCAATTCTATGATTCACCTCATCTTTCATAGACCCATCTGCTGACATGTCCTCTCCTAAATATTTGAATACATTCACCTCCTCCATACTTTCTCCCTCCAATCTGATATACCTGGAGTATACCTGGAGAGAGTTCCAGGGGTCAATGCTCCTGTGCCCTGGTCTGTGACCAGGCCTCATGTTGGATCAGAGCCTGATCAACCAGGCTGTTACTGCTGGCCGCACGCAGTCCAACGTATGAACCACAGCCTGGCTGGTCAGGTACAGACTTAAGGTGCTTGTCCAGTGCCTGTTTGAAGACAGCCAGGGGTTTGTTGGTGATCCCCCTGATGTATGCTGGGAGGCAGTTGAACAGTCTTGGGCCCCTGACACTTATTGTGTTGTCTCTCAACGTGCTAGTGGCACACCTGCTTTTCATTGGGGGGATGTTACATCGTCTGCCGAGTCTTTTGCTTTCGTATGGAGTGACTCTTGTGTGCAAGTTTGGTAGTAATCCCTCAAGAATTTTCCAAGTGTATATTCAAATTCAAATTTAATTCAAATTCAAATTCTTTATTTCTAGTAATATACAAAGTGGGGTGTACTTATAATTATACATTTTATGAAGTAGATATTACAAGATGGCCAATAATATGCCTAGGTATGCCTAGGCTTTTCAGGCAGTCTTATGATAGGTCTTACTCAATAGTGACACAATGATTATACTGATAGTAAGGTTAGGTAATTGTAGTGATTAAGTAGGTTTACAAAATTGAGGTACTGAAATTTAAACATTTAAGAATTTAACAATTAGTTTAAGAATTTAACAATTAGTTTATATATTAATGGTAAAGGTGATGTATTGGCATAATACCGTTTCTATATTGGAGTGTCTTAGGCTTAAGAATTATGAAGCAATAGTTGTATTAGAATTTTGGTTAGTCATGTGCAAATTAAGGGGAATCACAGATATCAATAAGTGTACAGTGGACCCCCGAGTTTCGTAAAAACTTCACTCCTGAAGTCTGCTCAAGTGCCATTACCGAATGAATTTACTCCCTTAAGGAAAAATGTCACGTAGGTTAGTCTATTTTAGACCCCCAAAAATACTTTTCCACAAGCACTTACAATATTATACTTACATAAATGTACGATTTCCAGAGTTTACGAAACTCGGGGGTTCACTGTATTTTGCTGTGGATATGTGCAAGATAAAGTAGTTTTCATGTGGTTAGCTACCGGTTGGGTGCGTAAGTGAGATAACATGTTTTTTAATGGTGCTTTTGAAAATGGAGGTTGTGTCTGCAGTTCTAGAGTTTTCAGGCAGGGAGTTCCAGATTTTAGGCCCTTTTATGTGCAAAATCTCGAAGACAGTAGGCATATTATCAAAGGTACACTATTATGTACCACAATCAGCTCTCCTTGCACTATATCATTCACTTACCTACCCGTATCTCACTTATGGAATCTGTGCATGGGGATCAACAACATTAAATCACCTTAGACCACTCATAACACAACAAAAGGCCGCAGTCAGAATGATAACAAATTCCCACTCTAGACAGCATACTCCACCAATATTCAAAACTCTAAAACTACTCACCGTAAAGAACATTCGTACTTACACTTGTGGCTATTACATATATAAAACTTTACACTCTAATATAAACCCTCCGCTCAAAATTCTCCTCACCAACTTTAATAGGACCCATGACCACAACACAAGACACAGATCACTTTTTGATATACCCCGTGTTCATATCAACCTATGTAAAAATTCTATGCACATAAAGGGCCCCAGAATCTGGAATTCATTACCAGTAAATATTAAGATAATCTTGTCTGAAAATCAATTTAAGACTCAACTCAAAAACCACCTACTCACCCAAAACTAAATGATCATACTATAAACTACTTTGAAAAATGCTCATTATTACCTTCCTATACGATAATCTCAATTTTTATTAATATGTTACTATTATGTTACCCCCTACTCAATCAAAACTAAATACTCATATAAGTTAATGTCAAAAATGCTCAATGTTATTTTCCTTAAGATAATCTCAATTCCATATTACAATTCGAGAATCTAAACACCTGTAACAATCTAATATCATCATATAATAATTTAAACAGTACAATTTCATCATATTGTAATTTTGAAAACAATTTTTAACTAGAATAAACTCAATAAATTTCTCTAATATTAAGTACATAGTTTTTAAGTTACTAGATTTAGCTGCCCCTAATGCCATGGCATGTCAGTGGCTCTCCTTGCACTCAATTTACATTGTAATTACCAATACCTATGTAATCTGCAATCTGCAAAGAAATAAAATTTACTTTACTTTACTTTACTTTAAATTTTTGTATAGATTTATTCGGACACGGGGAATGTCAAAGAGATGTTTATGTCTGGTATTATGTCTATGGGTCCTGTCACAACTGTCAAGAAAGTGTTTTAGCTCAGGGTTAAAGTTGGAATTTATGGTTCTATAAATGTAGATAGCAGAGTAGTAACTATGGATGTTCTAAACAGTGAGTAGGTTTAGGTCTTTGAAGAGTGGGGGGGTGTGCTGCCTAGTGTTGGATTGCGTGATAATTCTTACTGCGGCTTTTTGTTGGGTTATTATTGGCTTTAGGTGGGTAATTGCTGTTGATCCCCATGCACAAATGGCATATGTGAGGTAGGGATAGATGAGTGAGTAGTATAGTGTGAGTAGGGCTGATTGTGGTACATAATACCGTATCTTAGAGAGGATCCCCACAGTTTTGGACACTTTCTTTGTTATGTGTTGGCTATGGGTGCTGAATTTCAGGCTGCTGTCAAGGTGAAGGCCCAGGAACTTGCCCTCATTATGTTTAGCAATAGGTGTAGTGTTGATCTTAATGTTTAATTGTGGATCACCTGCTCTGTTGCCAAACATAATATAGAAGGTCTTATCAGTGTTGAGTGTAAGTTTATTGGCTGTCATCCATGTTGATATTTTTATTAATTCATCGTTGACAATGGTATTAAGCGTGGCAAGATTTGTGTGGGAGATGACATAAGTTGTGTCGTCAGCAAAGAGTATTGGTTTCAGGTGTTGTGATACATTGGGAAGATCATTGATGTATAAGAGGAAGAGCAGGGGACCAAGGACACTTCCCTGCGGTACTCCGGTGTCAAGTGGTCGTGTTGTGGAGGATGTGTCTTTAATAGTGACATACTGATACCTATTAGTGAGGTAGGATTTGAAGTATGCTAGTGCATGACCTCTTATTCCATAGTGGTCAAGTTTGTGGAGTAGGATGCCGTGGTTTACTGTGTTAGTTTGATATCTTTATTATGCACCCCATACCCATCCTGTGGGCGGTAGTCAAAAGATTACAGAGGTACATAATGGGTCCAGGGACTGGACCTCAAAGTTTGATAGCTGAGCAAGTTACAAAGGTAATGAACTCAGATGGATCTGGTCACAATCATGACAAGTTACAAAGGTATTTGCAGATTACAGAGGTATATAAAGGGTCCAGAGACTGGGCCCCAAAGTTTTGATAGCTGAACAAGGTACATAGGTAATGAATTCACTAGTTACAAGGTAATGAATCATGTAAGTAAGTAAATTTACTTACGTCTGTACATGGTTGCAATCATGAACAAATTATAAAGCAATGAGCAATCTATTAGTCTACACCCGGCCACAACTGTAATGAGTTATTGGTGCAAATTTTAATTGTTGGGTCACACACACACATATACATATACACATACATATACACACACACATACACACACACATACACACACACATACATATACACACACACATACACATACACACACATATACAGTGGTACCTCGAGTTACGATATTTTTTCGTTCGAGAATGCTGTTCAAGTGCCAGTACCAAACGAATTTATCCCCATAAGATGCCGGGAGCAATGGGCTAGTAACCCCTTCTCCTGTACAAATCTACTAAAAACGAGAAGAAGAAAAACTTTATAAAATTGGGTTGTCTGAATGTGCGTGGATGTAGTGCGGATGATAAGAAAGAGATGATTGCCGATGTTATGAATGAAAAAGTTGGATGTCCTGGCCTAAGCGAAATAAAGCTGAAGGGGTAGGCGAGTTTCAGTGGGGAGAAATAAATGGGATTAAGTCGGAGTATCTGAGAGAGTTAGAGCTAAGGAAGGGGTAGCAATAATGTTGAAGGATCAGTTATGGAAGGAAAAGAGGAATATAAATTGTAAATTCAAGGATTATGTGGATTAAAATAAGGGTCGGATGCGAAAAGTGGGTCATAATAAGCGTGTATGCACCTGGAGAAGAGAGGAGTGTAGAGGAGAGAGAGATTTTGGGAGATGTTAAGCGAATGTATAGGAACTTTTGAACCAAATGAGAGAGTAATTGTGGTAGGGGACCTAAATGCTAAAGTGGAGAAACATGCAGAGAGGTGTAGTAGGTAAGTTTGGGGTGCCAGGTGTAAATGATAATGGGAGCCCTTTGATTGAACTTTGTATAGAAAGGGGTTTAGTTATAGGTAATACATATTTTAAAAAGAGGATAAATAAGTATACAAGATATGATGTAGGGCGTAATGACAGTAGTTTGTTAGACTATGTATTGGTAGATAAAGACTGTTGAGTAGACTTCAGGATGTACATGTTTATAGAGGGGCTACAGATATATCAGATCACTTTTTAGTTATAGCTACAGTGGGAGTAAAAGGTAGATGGGATACAAGGAAAATAGAATCAGTAAGTAAAGAGAGGTGAAGGTTTATAAACTAAAAAGGAGGCAGTTAGGGTAAGATATAAACAACTATTGGAGGATAGATGGGCTAGTGAGAGTGTAGGAAATGGGGTCGAAAATGTATGGGGTAGATTTAAAAATGTAGTGTTAGAGTGTTCAGCAGAAGTTTGTGGTTACAGGCGAGTGGGTGCGGAGGGAAGAGGAGCGATTGGTGGAATGATGATGTAAAGAGAGTAGTAAGGAGAAAAAGTTAGCATATGAGAGGTTTTTACAAAGTAGAAGTGATGCAAGGAGGGAAGAGTATATGAGAGAAAAAGAGAGGTTAAAAGAGTGGTGAAGCAATGTAAAAGAGAGCAGATGAGAGAGTGGGTGAGATGTTATCAGCAAATTTTGTTGAAAATAAGAAAAGTTTTGGAATGAGATTAATAAGTTGAGGAAGCCTAGAGAACAAATGGATTTGACAGTTAAAAATAGGAGAGGAGAGTTATTAAATGGAGAGTTAGAGGTATCGGGAAGATGGAGAGAATATTTTGAGGATTTGTTAAATGTTGATGAAGACAGGGAAGCTGTGATTTGTGTGTAGGGCAAGGAGGAATAACATCTTGTAGGAGTGTGGAAGAGCCAGTTGTGGGTGTGGGGGAAGTTCGAGAAGCAGTGGGTAGAATGAAAGGGGTAAGGCAGCTGGGATTGATGGGATAAAGATAGAAATGTTAAAAGCAGGTGGGGATGTAATTTTGGAGTGGTTGGTGCTATTATTTAATAAATGTATGGAAGAGGTAGGTACCTAGGGATTGGCAGAGAGCGTGTATTGTTCCTTTGTATAAAGGCAAAGGGACAAAAGAGAGTGCAAAAATTATAGGGGAATAAGTCTGTTGAGGTACCTGGTAAAGTGTATGGTAGAGTTATTATTGAAAGAATTAAGAGTAAGACAGAAAGCAGGATAGCAGATGAACAAGGGGCTTTAGGAAAGGTAGGGGGTGTGTAGACCAAGTGTTTACAGTGAAACATATAGGTGAACAGTATTTGGATAAGGGTAAAGATGTTTTTGTGGCATTTATGGATTTGGAAAAGGCGTATGATAGGGTAGATAGGGGGCAATGTGCAGATGTTGCAGGTGTATGGAATAGGAGGAAGGTTACTGAAAGCAGTGAAGAGTTTTTATGAGGATAGTGAGGCTCAGGTTAGAGTGTGTAGGAGGAAGGGACTATTTCCCAGTAAAAGTGGGCCTTAGACAAGGATGTGTGATGTCACCGTGGTTGTTCAATATATTTATAGATGGGGTTGTAAGAGAAGTGAATGCAAGGGTCTTGGCAAAAGGTGTTGGTCTAAAAGATAAAGAAGCAAATACAAAGTGGGAGTTGTCACAGTTGCTTTTGCTGATGACACTGTGCTTTTGGGAGATTCTGAAGAGAAGCTGCAGAGGTTGGTGGATGAATTTGTAGGGTGTGTAAAAGAAGAAAATTGAAAGTGAATATAGGAAAGAGTAAGGTGATGAGGATAACAAAAAGAATAGGTGACGAAAGATTGGATATCAGATTGGAGGAGAGAGTATGGAGGAGGTGAATGTATTCAGATATTTGGGAGTGGACATGTCGGGATGGGTCTATGAAGGATGAGGTGAATCATAGAATTGATGAGGAAAAGGGTGAGGAGCACTTGAGTCTGTGGAGACAAAGAACCTTGTCCATGGAAGTAAAGAGGGGAATGTAGAGTATAGTTATACCAACGCTCTTATATGGGTGTGAAGCATGGGTGATGAATGTTGCAACGAGGAGAAGGCTTGAGGCAGTGGAGATGTCATGTCTGAGGTCAATGTGTGGTGTGAATATAATGCAGAGAATTGAGTTTGGAAATTAGGAGGAGGTGCGGATTACCAAAACGATTGTCCAGAGAGCTGAGGAGGGGTTGTTGAGGTGGTTTGGACATGTAGAGAGAATGGAACGAGACAAGTGACTTCGAGAGTGTATAAATCTGTAGTGGAGGGAAGGCGGGTAGGGGTCGGCCTAGGAAAGGTTGGAGGAGGGGTAAAGGAAGTTTGTGTGCGAGGGCTTGGACTTCCAGCAAGCATGTGTGAGCGTATTTGATAGGAGTGAATGGAGGCATATGGTTTTAATACTTGATGTGCTGTTGGAGTGTGAGCAAAGTAACATTTGTGAAGGATTCAGGAAACCGGCAGGCCGGACTTGAGTTCTGGAGATGGGAAGTACAGTGCCGGCACTCTGAAGGAGGGTGTTAATGTTGCAGTTTTATAACTGTAGTGTAAAGCACCCTTCTGGCAAGACAGTGATGAGTGAATGATGATGAAAGTTTTTATTTTTCGGCCACCCTGCCTTGGTGGAATCGGCCGATGTGTTAATAAAAAATAATAAGGAATAATGTAAAATAGACTAGTCCTTTTACACCCCCAAAAATATACCTACAAAAGCATTTAAAAAAATAAACTTATATAAAAGGGCGATTTTGGGGACCATCGTAACTCGAGGTACCACTGTACATACACACACACACACATATATACATACACACACACACACACACGCACATAAAACAGGCCCAGTTTTCAATCGACATGTGCATAGGACAAAATGGTAATACACACACACACACACACACACACACACACACACACACACAGAAAGAGCCCCTGGTTTACCCAAAGGTGCAGGGAGGCAAAGACTCAAAGTGTCAGAGAATGGAAAAGGTACAGAAGGCAAAGAACCCAAGTAAACAAAGAGAGTAGTAGAAGAGCTAGAAACGAGTATGCACAGGTACGGAGGGAGGCCCAGAAACAGTACGAAAATGACATAGCATCGAAAGTTAAGTCCGACCCGAAGCTCATGTACAGTCACATCAGAAGGAAAACAACAGTTAAAGACCAGGTGATAAGGCTGAGGAGAGAAGATGGGGAACTCACAAGCAATGATCAAGAGGTATGTGAGGAGCTCAACTTGAGGTTTAAGGAAGTATTCACAGTGGAGGAAGGAAGGCAGCTGGGTAGACAGGATGGGGTGCGTCACCAACAAGGGATGTATCAAGTGCTAGAGGGCATACACACAACTGAGGAGGAGGTGAAGCAGTTACTCAGTGACCTTGATACCTCAAAGGCGATGGGTCCGGACAATATCTCCCCGTGGGTTCTTCGGGAAGGAGCTGAGGTACTGAGTGTGCCACTTACCATAATATTCAACACATCCCTTGAAAATGGGCAGATACCTGAGGTATGGAAGAAGGCCAATGTAGTCCCCATCTTTAAAAAGGAGACAGAAAAGAGGCACTAAACTATAGACCGGTGTCACTTACATGTATAGTGTGCAAAGTCCTGGAGAAAATCATCAGGAAAAGAATGGTGGAGCACCTCGAGCTGAACAGGATAATAAACACCAGACAGCACGGATTCCGGGAAGGCAAATCCTGTGTAACAAACCTCCTAGAGTTTTATGATAAAGTAACAGAGTTAAGGCAAGAGAGAGAAGGGTGGGTTGATTGCATTTTCCTGGACTGCAGGAAGGCCTTCGACACAGTTCCTCACATGAGATTAGTAAAGAAGTTGGAAGAACAAGCATGTATAACAGGAAGGGCACTGGAATGGATCAGGGAATACCTCACAGGGAGGCAACAACGGGTCATGGTGCGTGATGAGGTATCACAGTGGGCGCCTGGACGAGCGGCGTACCGCAGGGTCAGTCCTAGGACCAGTGTTATTCTTGGTATATGTAAACGACATGACAGATGGGATAGACTCAGAAGTGTCTCTGTTCGCAGATGATGTGAAATTAATGAGGAGAATCACATCGGAAGAGGACCAAGCAGGACTTCAAACAGACCTGGACAAGCTTGACATCTGGTCTAGCAACTGGCTTCTCGAATCAATCCCACCAAATGCAAAGTCATGAAGATTGGAGAAGGACAAAGAAGACCGATGACAGAGTACAGGCTAGGTGGACAAGGGCTACAAACCTCGGCAAAGGAGAAAGACCTTGGGGTGAGTATAAGCAATCGTCTCAGAGGCACACATCAACCAGATAACTGCGGCAGCATATGGGCGACTGGCAAACCTAAGATTAGCGTTTCGTTACCTAAACAAGGAATCGTTCAAGACACTGTACACCGTGTACGTCAGGCCCATACTAGAATATGCAGCACCAGTCTGGAACCCACACCTGGTCAAGCACGTAAGAAACTAGAGAAAGTGCAAAGGTTTGCGACAAGGCTAGTTCCACAACTCAGGGGTCTGTCCTATGAAGAAAGGTTGAGGGAAATAGGACTAACAACACTGGAGGAAAGAAGGGTCAGAGGAGACATGATAACGACATACAAAATACTGCGGGAATCGACAAGGTAGACAGGGACAGGATGTTCCAGAGAGGGAACACAGAAACAAGGGGACACAACTGGAAGCTGAAGACTCAGATGAGTCAAAGGGATGTTAGGAAGCATTTCTTCAGCCACAGAGTAGTCAGGAAGTGGAATAGTCTAGAGAAAGATATAGTGGAGGCAGAAACCATACATAGTTTTAAGACGAGGTATGATAAAGCTCATGGAGCAGGGAGAGCAGAGACCCAGTAGCGGACAGCGAAGAGGCGGGGCCAGGAGCTGAGTCTCGACCCCTGCAACCACAATTAGGTGAGTACACACACACACACACACGTGGCAATGCTTTATTTACAGGGAGCAAAGTCAGGGTATTTTTCCAGAATGGTCTGTAATATACCACTGTGGATAAAATACTTTGACATATCTTGAACATTTCTGAGTTAGTTGTCTCTGAATTCATTAATTTTATCGCACTCCAGTACATAATGACGCAGGGTGTGACAATACTCTCTAATTGTAACTGATTCTCTGTCATCCATAAATGCTCTCAACTCATCAAGTATAACTTGTAGCATGCTCGTGTCAGAAGCCAGACACAGGTATGGTAGGATTGTGGATAGTAGGGTTTACTGTGTCGAAAGCTTTCCTTAGGTCAATAAAAAGTCCTAATGGATATTCCTTATTTTCGAGTGCTGTGTAAAGCAGGTCTATCATTTTTACTATTGCATCGTTAGTGCTTTTATTTCTCCTGAAGCCAAATTGGCAGGGGTTGAGTATGCTTTGTGTCGTTATGAACGAGTATAATCTCTTGTGCACAAGTTTCTCGAAGATTTTGGATAGCAACGGTAGATTTGATATAGGCCTATAGTTGTTTACGTCTGTGGGGTCACCACCTTTGTGTATTGGTGTAACCCTTGCTGTTTTGAGTAGTGTCAGGAAAGTGCTAGTTTCTACTGATTTGTTAAAAAGTAATGAAATAGGATGTGAAAAGACATGAGCGGCTCATTTGTATATTAAGGGTGGGACTTGAGACAGATGCCCTGATTTATTTTTAAGTGACTTGATTATCATGGTGACTTCAGTGGGTTCAGTAAGTGCAAGATATAAGGAGGATGGGAAATTCCCATCTAGGTAATCACTTGCTCGGGCATTGGTATCTGGGATTTTACTGGCAAGATTTGATCCTATGGTTGAGATGGAGTCATTTATCTTGTTTACTGTATCAATAGGCTGTAGTGGTGTTTCGTTTGGCTTAATTAGGACAATATCCCTATTTTTTTTAGTTTGTGGGTGCCCATAATCTGTGAGAATGTTTTCCAGGTCTTTTTAATATCTCCTCTTGTTTCAGTGAATCTGCTGGAGTAGTACAATTGTTTGGCTTTTTTTATTAGTTTGGTGAGAACTGATGAATAGTGTTTAATAAACTCTTTATGTATGAATCCCCATCTATATTCCTTTTCATATTGATGTTTCTTGTTAATGGATTTTAGTAAGCTGTTAGTTAGCCATGGGCAGCCTAGCCATTTATTCGTAATCTGTTTCATTTTTATAGGACAATGTTTGTTGTATACCTGGAGTTTACCTAGAGAGAATTCCAGGGGTCAACGCCCCCACGGCCCGGTCTGTGACCAGGCCTCATCTTGGACCAGAGCCTGATCAACCAGGCTGTTACTGCTGGCCGCACGCAGTCCAACGTATGAACCACAGCCTAGCTGGTCAGGTACCGACTTTAGGTGCCTGTCCAGTGCCTGCTTGAAGACAGTCAGGGGTTTGTTGGTAATTCCCCTTATGTATGCTGGGAGGCAGTTGAACAATCTTGGGCCCCTGACACTTATTGTGTTGTCCCTCAACGTGCTAGTGGCACCCTGCTTTCATTGGGGGATGTTACATCGCCTGCCGAGTCTTTTGCTTTCGTAGGGAGTGATTTTGTGTGCAAGTTTGGTACTAGTCCTCGAGAATTTTCCACGTGTATATAACAATGTATCTCTCCCGCCTGCGTTCTAGGGAGTACAGGTTTAGGAACTTCAAGCGTTCCCAGTAATTGAGGTGGTTTATCGCAGTTATGCGTGCCGTGAAGGTTCTCTGCACATTTTCAAGGTCAGCAATTTCACCTGCCTTGAAAGGTGCAGTTAGTGTGCAGCAATATTCCAGCCTAGATAGAACAAGCGATTTGTAAAGTGTCAACATGGGCTTTGCATCCCTGGTTTTGAAGGTTCTCATTATCCATCCTGTCATTTTTCTAGCAGATGCGATTGCTACGGTGTTATGGTCCTTGAAGGTGAGATCCTCTGACATGATCACTCCCAGGTCTTTGACATTAGTTTTTCGCTCAATTGTGTGGTTGGAATTAGTTTTGTACTCCGATGAGATTTTAATTTTCTCACGTTTTCCGTATCTGAGTAATTGAAATTTCTCATCATTGAACTTCATATTGTTTTCTGCAGCCTATTTAAAGATTTGGTTTATGTCTGCTTGGAGTCTTGCAGTGTCTTCAACGGTGGACACTGTCATACAGATTTGGGTGTCATCTGCAAAGGACGACACCGCACTGTGGCTTTTATCCCTGTCTATGTCCGATATGAGGATGAGGAACAGGATGGGAGCGAGTACTGTGCCTTGTGGAACAGAGCTTTTCACATTAGCTGCCTCAGACTTTACTCTGTTGACTACTACTCTTTGTGTTCTACTTGTTAGGAAATTATAGATCCATTTACCAACTTTTCCTGTTATTCCTTTATCACGCATTTTGTGTGCTATCACACCATGGTCGCACTTATCAAAGGCTTTTGCAAAGTCTGTGTATATAACATCTGCATTCTGTTTGTCCTCTAGAGCATCCAGGACCTTGTCATAGTGGTCCAGTAGTTGGGACAGACAGGAGCGACCTGCTCTAAACCCATGCTGCCCTGGGTTGTGTAATTGATGGTTATCTAGATGAGTGGCGATCTTGCTTCTTAAAACCCTTTCAAAGATTTTTATGATATGGGATGTTAGCGCTATTGGTCTGTAGTTCTTTGCCATTGCTTTACTGCCGCCTTTGTGGAGTGGGGCTATGTCTGTTGTTTTTAGTAACTGCGGGACGACCCCAGTGTCCATGCTCCCTCTCCATAGGATGTTAAAAGCATGTGATAGGGGCTTCTTGCAGTTCTTGATGAACACTGAGTTCCATGAGTCAGGGCCTGGAGCGGAGTGCATGGGCATGTCATTTATCGCCTTTTCAAAGTCATGTGGCGTCAGGGTAATGTCAGATAGTCTATGTAATTTATTAAGAAAGTTGTCTGTCCAATCATCGATACCCTTGGCGTTTGAGAATTCTATAGCCCAGTGAACCGTCTCTAGCTCTGCTGTGAAGTTATTTATTGATGCCTGGTCATGGAGTCTAAATGAAACTTTGGTGTATTCTAGGGGTGGTTTACTAATGTTTGTTAAGAGGAAGGTGGGGTAGTGGTCTGTGGTGCTGTCTGTTATTATCCCCGATTTAAGGGGGGCTAGGATATTGGTCCATATATGGTCGATTATAGTTGCACTCGTCTCAGTAAGCCTGGTTGGTTTGGTTATTGTTGGTATGAGAAGTGTGTTGTTCATATTGTTGATGAAATCGATTACTGGCTGGTCATCTGGTTGGCCAAGGTTGATGTTGAAGTCTCCAGCTAAGATAAGGTGGTGTTTGTTCATTTGGTTGTTTGTTATTAGCATTTTTAGTTGATCACTAAAATTTGGGATGTTTGTATGAGGCATCCGGTAAATGGCCCCGATTGTTATGGGAGTCTTAAGGTTTTGTGCAGTAAAATTAGCAAAAATATATTCTCCATATTCATCATTATAGCAGTTGTGTATTACTGTGTATCCTGGTAGCGAGTTGATATCTATTGTATCCTGCTTAAGCCAGGTTTCAGTAAGGACAATACATGTGAAGGTTGTCTTTAGGGAATCAAGGAGGGCAAGGAGGTCATCATAGTGTTTGCTTAAGGATCGGACGTTGTAGTTAAGAACTGTTATACTTTTAGTAGTGTTTAGGACAGTGTGGGCTTGTGATGCTGTGTAGTAGTGATGTATCGGATATTTGCATCCGCATGTGCGGAACATCTGCACAATTTCTTACATCCGTATCCGCATCCGCATCTCACAGCAAACAGATATCCGTATATACATCCACATTCGAAATCCGCGGAACATCCGCACAATTTCTTACATCCGCATCCGCGGAACATCCGCACAATTTCTTACATCCGCATCCGCATTCGCGTCCGTAAAATGAGTAAGTAAGACATCCGTATACACATCCGCATACCGGATATCTAAATTTTTCACATCCAATACATCCCTACTGTGTAGTAGAGGCAGTTATTTTCCAGTAAATTTTGATCGGGTGTTTGATTAAATAGGTTTAGATCAAGGTGGATGTGATCATTCATCATTTAGGTTAAATAGTAATTTTGTTATATCATGTATAGTGTGGTGAGTTCTAGTACTGATATCTGTAGTAAGGGGATGTTTTGATAAGTACAGTGGTACCTCGAGTTACGATATTTTTTCGTTCGAGAATGCTGTTCAAGTGCCATTACCAAACGAATTTATCCCCATAAGGAATAATGTAAAATAGACTAGTCCTTTTGCACCCGCAAAAATATACTTACAAAAGCATTTAAAAAAATAAACTTACATAAAAGGGCGATTTTGGGGATCATCGTAACTCGAGGTACCACTGTATATACCTAATGCACATTAATAATAATAATAATAATAATAATAATATTTATTTAGACATGGTACAATGATACATAGGTAGACATTTTACATAGGTATGAATGAGATGTACATGCCAAAAGCCCCTAATATGCTGTGCATTGCGGGCATTCTTAGGACTATTTAATAGTAGACTACATGGTAAAAAAATTATGGTTGATAATTTATAAAGTAAGTATAATTGTGTATCTAAGTTATAAAGTTTGAATATAAGTTGAACATAATAATTTATTAATTGTAGCAATGCAACTAATTGAGTGAGATAACAATTTAAAACAATTAATTGCATTGCAGTTACAGTTTACGTGGTCATTATAATGTAAATGTTATAGAAACAGCTTAGTATGTATTATTCATAACAGGTTTTTACATTTAAGTGATTAATTAGGTTTTTACATTTAATTGATTATTCTACTTTGTTGGGAATCTTTGATATTGAGCATTTAGGTTTGGGTGAGAAGGTGGTTTTTTAGCATAGTTTTGAATTGGGGTACAGGCAGGGTTTCTTTGGCAATAACAGGTAATGAATTCCAAATTTTCGTGCCTTTTATATGCATTGAGTTTTTACATAGTGTTAGATGGACATGGGGAACATCGAGGAGTGATCTGTGTCTAGTGTTATGGTCATGTGTCCTGTTAAAATTGGTAAGGAGAAGTTTGAGTGGTGGGTTAATATTTGCATAGAGTGTTCTATGTATGTATGTAATAGGCACAGTAAAAAGTATGAATGTCTTGTATGGTGAGTAAGTTTAGGTTTTTGAATATTGGTGGAGTATGTTGTCTGGAGTGTGAATTTTTATCATTCTAACTGCTGCCTTTTGTTGTGTTATTAGTGGTCTGAGATGAGTTATTGATGTAGAGCCCCATGCGCAGATTCCATAGGTGAGGTAGGGGTAAATGAGTGAGTGATATAGGGTAAGGAGAGCTGGTTGTGGAACATAGTACCGTATCTTGGATAGTATTCCCACGGTCTTTGAGACTTTCTTGGAAATTTGTTGTATATGTGTCTGAAATTTGAGGCCACTGTCAAGATGGATTCCTAAGAATTTTCCCTCTGTGAGTTTTGTGATAGGGGACCCGTTTATCATTATGTTAAGTGGTGCGTTTGTAGCTCTGTTCCCAAACTGGATAAAATAGGTTTTATCAATATTGAGAGTAAGTTTGTTAGTCATCATCCAGGTAGATATTTTCTGCAATTCAGTATTTACAGTGTTGGCTAGTATGTCTGGACTTGGGTGCGAGATAACGTATGTAGTGTCATCTGCAAATAGTATGGGTTTGAGTAGTTGAGATGCATTTGGTAGGTCGTTAATGTAAATGAGAAAGAGAAGTGGGCCAAGAAGACTTCCCTGTGGGACACCTACTGTAATAGTTTGAGCGGTAGAGCTAGCTCCATTTGTGTACACATATTGGTTTCTGTTGCTAAGGTATGATTTTAGGTAGTTGTGGGAGTGCCCTCTTATACCATAGTGTGATAAATTTAGGTGTAACAGATCATGGTCAACTGTATCAAAAGCTTTTCGTAAATCAATGAAGATTCCCACTGGGATTTCTTTTTTCTCAAGAGCAGTGTAAATTATTTCTAACATGTGTATAATGCAATATTAGAATGTGGGGCAGAAGTTTGTGGCTATAGGAGGGTGGGTGCAGGAGGAAAGAGGAGTGAGTGGTGGAATGAAGAAGTAAAGGGTGTGATAAAAGAGAAAAAGGTAGCTTATGAGAGGTTTTTACAAAACAGAAGTGTAAATAGAAGAGCAGAGTATATGGAGAGTAAAAGAAAGGTGAAGAGAGTGGTGAGAGAGTGCAAAAGAAGAGCGGATGAAAGAATGGGGGAGGCTCTGTCAAGAAATTTTGCTGAAAACAAGAAAATTTTTTGGAGTGAGATAAACAAGGTAAGAAAGCCTAGGAACGAATGAATTTGTCAGTTAAAAACAGAGTAGGGAGTTAGTAGATGGGGAGCTGGAGGTATTGGGTAGATGGCGGGAATATTTTGAGGAACTTTTAAATGTCGATGAGAAAAGGGAGGCGGTAATTTCATGTACTGGCCAGGGAGGTGCAATATCGTTTAGGAGTGAAGAAGAGCAGGATGTGAGTGTGGGGGAGGTGCATGAGGCATTATGTAGAATGAAAGGGGGTAAAGCAGCTGGAACTGATGGGATCATGACAGAAATGTTAAAAGCAGGGGGGGATATAGTGCTGGAGTGGTTGGTATTTTTGTTTAATAAATGTATGAAAGAGTGAAAGGTACCTAGGGATTGGCAGAGAGCATGTATAGTTCCTTTATATAAAGGGAAGGGGGATAAAAGAGAGTGTAAAAATTATAGGGGAATAAGTTTACTGAGTATACCAGGTAAAGTGTATGGCAGAGTTATTATTGAAAGAATTAGAGGTAAGACAGAGAGTAGGATTGCAGATGAGCAAGGAGGCTTTAGAGTGGGTAGGGGATGTGTAGATCAAGTGTTTTACAGTGAAGCAATAAAAAAAAAAATAAAAAAATATATGTGAACAGTATTTAGATAAAGGTAGAGAAGTTTTCATTGCATTTATGGATTTTGAAAAGGCATATGATAGAGTGGATAGTGGAGCAACGTGGCAAATGTTGCAAGTGTATGGAATAGGTAGTAAGTTACTGAAGGCTGTAAAGAGTTTTTATGAGGATAGTCAGGCTCAGGTTAGGGTGTGTAGGAGAGAGGGAGATTACTTCCCGGTAAAAGTAGGTCTTAGACAGGGATGTGTAATGTCACCATGGTTGTTTAATATACTTATAGATGGGGTTGTAAAAGAAGTAAATGCTAGGGTGTTGGGGAGAGGGGTGGGATTAAATTGTGGGGAATTAAATGCAAAATGGGAGTTGGCACAGTTACTTTTTGCTGATGATACTGTGCTTATGGGAGATTCTAAAGAAAAGTTGCAAAGGTTAGTGGACGAGTTTGGGAGAGTGTGTAAAGGTAGAAAGTTGAAAGTGAACATAGATAAGAGTAAGGGGATGAGGGTATCAAACGATTTAAATAAAGAAAAATTGGATATCACATTGGAGAGAGGGATTATGGAAGAAGTAAATGTTTTCAGATATTTGGGAGTTGACGTGTCAGCGGATGGGTTTATGAAGGATGAGGTTAACCATAGAATTGATGAAGGAAAAAGGTGAGTGGTGCGTTGAGGTATCTGTGGAGACAAAAACGTTATCCATGGAGGCAAAGAAGGGAATGTACGAAAGTATAGTGGTACCAACACTCTTATATGGGTGTGAAGCATGGGTTGCAAATGCTGCAGCGAGGAGGAGGCTGGAGGCAATGGAGATGTCCTGTCTAAGGGCAATGTGTGGTGTAAATATTATGCAGAAAATTCGAATGTGGAAATTAGGAGAAGGTGTGGAGTTACTAAAAGTATTTGTCAGAGGGCTGAAGAGGGTTGTTGAGGTGGTTTGGTCATTTAGAGAGAATGGATCAAAGTAGAATGACTTGGAGAGTGTATAAATCTGTAGGGGAAGGAAGGGGGGTAGGGTCGTCCTAGAAAAGGTTGGAGGGAGGGGGTAAAGGAGGTTTTGTCGGCGAGGGCTTGGACTTCCAGCAAGCATGTGTGAGCGTGTTAGATAGGAATGAATGGAGACGAATGGTTTTTGGGACATGACGATCTGTTGGAGTGTGAGCAGGGTAACATTTTGTGAAGGGATTCAGGGAAACCAGTTAATTGATTTAGTTGGACTTGAGTCCTGGAAATGGGAAGTACAATGCCTGCACTTTAAAGGAGGGGTCTGGGATAGTGACAGCTGGGAGGGACTATTCTCAGCTGTCGTATCTGAGCGCCTCTGCAAAGACAGTGATTATGTGTGAGTGTGGTGAAAGTGTTGAATGATGATGAAAGTATTTTCTTTTTGGGGATTTTCTTTCTTTTTGGGTCACCCTGCCTCGGTGGGAGACATCCGACTTGTTGAAAAAAAAAAAAATGTGTATAATGGCATCATTTGTATTTTTATTAGGCCTGAAACCAAATTGACAGTGGTTGAGTACGTTGTTGGAGGTGAGGTAGGAATATATTTGTCTATGAATTAATTTTTCAAAGATTTTGGAGAGAAGGGGTAAGTTAGATATCGGTCTGTAGTTATTCAGGTCTGTTTGATCTCCTCCTTTATGTATGGGGGTGACCCTCGCTGTTTTGAGTATTGATGGGAAGGTAGAGGATTCGATGGATTTGTTAAAGAGTGTTGCAATAATTGGTGAGAGAACTTGAGAGGATTTTTTTATATAAAAGGTGGTAAGTTATTTAGGTCACCTGCTTTGTTTTTTAATGTGTTGATTATAAGTGAAACTTCTATTGGGTTGGTCGGGGCTAGGAATAGTGTGTTCGGATAGGTGCCAGTGAGATAGTCGTTAGGTGGAGTGTTTGAACTTGGGATTTTGCTTGCCAGCTTTTTTCCTATGGTGGAGAAGAAATCATTGAGTTTGTTTGCTGTTTCAATAGGTGGGAGTAGGGGTTCATCTAGTTTTGTTAGCTTGATTGTTCTGTTTGTGGATATCTTTTTAGTTCCTAGAATTTCAGATAGGGTTTTCCAGGTCTTTTTTATATCAAATAGAGTATAGTAACATATAAACATAATGGAATTGGTATTGACTATGTATTAAGCTAGTATGAAATAAAATTTTTGATATAAACTAATAAGATAAAATTACTAAAAATAAGGTAGCACCAATGAGTTTGGTATTGGTTATGTATTAAGCTAGAATGAAATAAAGTACAGTGGACCCCCGAGTTTCGTAAAAACTTCACTCCTGAAGTCTGCTCAAGTGCCATTACCGAACGAATTTACTGCCTTAAGAAAAAATTTCACGTAGGTTAGTCAATTTCAGACCCCCAAAAATACACTTCCACAAGAACTTACAAAATTATACTTACATAATTGCACGATTTCCCTGGTATTCGTTAACCGAGGGTCCACTGTACAGTAAAAATTAAAAATTTAAATATAAACTATTAAGTTTAAATTACAAAATTGGGTAGCACCAATGAGTTTGGTGTTGGTTATGTAATAAGCTAGAATGAAATAAGGTAAACTAGATATTACCTATGATATTAACAAGATAATAAGGTAGTTATAAGATAGTTATAGAGTAAAGTAGCACCAGACTGTTACTTGTAATTGCACTAGGGAATAGTTGCAATAGATATAAAGGTATAATACAGGTTTATATAAAAGTATAATAAAAAAATAGAGGGGCAAAGAATGGTATACAGTAGATATTAAAATAAGTAAAATGGGATATTTGCCACAGGTTATTAAAAAGTATAATTGGTTAAGATAGGGCAATGATGTTGTAGCTGTATATGGAAGCTTGGATCTTTGGCAATGGTAGGTTAATAAAAATAAAGGTATAAAATAAGATTGAGCAATGAAGTATAAAAAAATAGGGCAATAATTTTAAAATAAAATTGGGCAATAAAGCTTGAATAATAAGAGGATTTTGTAGTTATCAAATACGAATTAAGACTATGAGGTAGAATTAAGACTATGAGGTAGAATGGTAGTTGGATACAAAAGTGAAAATTTAATGGTAAGAGTGTATTAGAATTTTTGGGGAACAAAATTTATAGATGATTCATAACAAACGGACAGTGGGTTTACTACATATTATTCAACTGTTCAGCTAATGAAATACAGGGACCGACTTACGAATTTTCATTCCAGAATGTGTTCAAGTGCTACAAACAATTTATCTCCTAAGAAATGATGTAAAATAGACTAGTCCTTTAACCCCAAATTACCTTACAAAGCATTTAAAAATAAACTTACATAAAAGGGTGGTGGACATGTAGTCAGACCACTGTACCTCTTCCCAGTGGGCTGTTTCCTAACTGCGATTTTACCATTCCTCACAAAACACTGATGAATTTTTTGGGCATTGCGTAATTTTCTTAATCGATAAAGGAGGTTTTGTCTTGTTTTGGTAAGGCATTCATTAATGTATAATGTACATCAGATTTCATAGCTATGGATGTTTTTAGTAGGTTGTTTCTTTGCAAGCTGGTATTGAATTTTAATAGCACTGTTTTTTTCCCTGCTTGGTAGCCCATCAGTTTGCAATCTTTTAGTTCATCACTACGTATGTTTAGGCTAAGGTGCTCCTTGAAAAGTTGTAGGGTGGCCTCCATGCATGTCTCTTGGGTGACTGTAGGTGGAAGATGTTTGCTATTAACTACAACAGTGTCACTTAGCTGTTGTTGGTCATTATGGTCTTGGAAGTTGTTGATGACATCAGTAAGTTGTAGATCCACTCTTGATCTTTCTTCTATGATGTTCTTATTCAGTTGGGTGACTTGGTCTTTTAGAGTGTTGATGGTGTCCACGGACTGGGTGTGTGTGTTGCTTAATTGTTCTAGAGTGCTTAGTTTGTCTTCCAGAGTTGTGATCTTGATGAGGTACTGTGCGTTGGAGGTTTTAAGCTCCTGCATTTCCTGGGTAAGCTTGGTGATTGTTTGGTTCTGGATCATAAGGAGTTTAGCTATTTCTGGGTCATTAATCTTCTTAACATCAAATCCATGGAAAGAGTTATCTTGGACTGTGGCGGTGGCCATTTTTGTTGTTGTCTGTCGGGTGTTGTGATGGTGCATTTGTTTGGGGGTTGAGGCCTGGCTGGCAGTACGAGAAGTTTTCCTTGTAGAATTGCTACTCTCACCTGGGATGTTAGGAGTTCTTGGCTGGTTACTGGATCTTCTGTTGTTGCTCTGACCCTTGGCCATTGACCGTGGCTTCAGATGAATAGTAGGCGATGTGGAATGGGTGAATGTTGTGGAGTATCACTTCAGTGGCAGCGGGGCAGGTGGTGGTAACACGAGTCCTATTAGTTGGTGATTTGTGTATTTTTGGGTGATTACTGTAGTTGATTTATATCATTCTGGGTATCCACATATGTTAGTGTTATGTGGGTCTTGATTAGGCCATCACAAGGCTGCTGTGAACCTCAGGTTTAGGAACTTCAAGTGTTCCCAGTAATTGAGGTGGTTTATCGCAGTTATGCGTGCCGTGAAGGTTCTCTGCACATTTTCTAGGTCAGCAATTTCACCTGCCTTGAAAGGTGCAGTTAATGTACAGCAATATTCCAGCCTAGATAGAACAAGCGACCTGAAAAGTGTCAACATGGGCTTGGCATCCCTGGTTTTGAAGGTTCTCATTATCCATCCTGTCATTTTTCTAGCAGATGCGATTGCTATGGTGTTATGGTCCTTGAAGGTGAGATCCTCTGACATGATCACTCCCAGGTCTTTGACATTAGCTTTTTGCTCTATTGTGTGGTTGGAATTTGTTTTGTACTCCGAGGAGATTTTAATTTCCTCACGTTTTCCATATCTGAGTAATTGAAATTTCTCATCATTGAACTTCATATTGTTTTCTGCAGCCCATTTAAAGATTTGGCTGATGTCTGCTTGGAGTCTTGCAGTGTCTTCAATGGTGGACACTGTCATGCAGATTCGGGTGTCATCTGCAAAGGAAGACACTGCACTGTGGCTTATATCCCTGTCTATGTCCAATATAAGGATGAGGAACAGGATGGGAGCGAGTACTGTGCCTTGTGGAACAGAGCTTTTCACCGTAGCCACCTCAGATCTTACTCTGTTGACTACTACTCTTTGTGTTCTACTTGTTAGGAAATTATAGATCCATCTACCAACTTTTCCTGTTATTCCTTTGTCACGCATTTTGTGTACTATTACACCATATTTTCGTCACCTAATTTTTTGTTTCTAAGTACATGTGCAAGGTATACAGACCATAGCTGACATCAATGACATACAGTGGTACCTCGGTTAACGATATTTTTTCGTTCCAGAATGCTGTTCAAGTGCCATTACCAAACGAATTTATCCCCATAAAGAATAATGTAAAATAGACTAGTCCTTTTAGACCTCCAAAAATACACTTACAAAAGCATTTAAAAATAAACTTACATAAAAGGACGAGTTTGGGGACCATCGTTAACCGAGGTACTACTGTACTACTATATAGAAAGCCACTTGTTATGCTGAACATTTCGGAAAATTAGGTCAGTTTTGTCCCAGGATGCTACCCACACTAGTCAACTAACACCCAGGTACCCATTGGTACCTGGGTCCTTTTATATACATTGAGTTTTGAAAAGATTTAGCCTGACACAGGTAATATCATAGAGATTTTTGTGCTAGTATTGTGTCCATAGGTCCTATTGCAACTGTCTTTCAAGAAAGTGCACTTGGAGTATACCTGGAGAGGGTTTCGGGGGTCAATGCCCCCACGGCCTGGTCTGAGACCAGGCCTTGTGGTGGATGAGGGTCTGATCAACCAGGCTGTTACTGCTGGCTGCACACAAACTGACATACAAACCACAGCCTGGCTGGTCAGGTACTGACTTTAGGTGCCTGTCCAGTGCCTTCTTGAAGACAGCCAGGGGCCTATTGGTAATCCCCCTTATGTATGCTGGGAGGTAATTGAACAGTCTTGGGCCCCTGACACTTATTGTGTTGTCTCTCATTGTACTCGTGGCGCCCCTGCTTTTGATTGGGGAATGTTGCATCTTTTGCCAATCCTTTTGCTTTATAGGGAGTGATTTTCGTGTGCATGTTTGGTACTAATCCCTCTAGGATTTTCCAAGTGTGTATTATCATGTATCTCTCGCCTGCATTCCAGGGAATACAAATCAAGGGACTTCAACCATTCCCAGTAATTTCAGTGCCTTATCGTACTTATGTGTGCCGTGAAAGTTCTTTGTACACTCTCTTCAGGTTGGGATTTATATTAGAATTGATTTTTCTGTAAATGTAGGTGGCACAGTGAATGTTTTGTATAGTGAGTAGGTTAGGTCTTTGAAAAGTGGGGGGAGGGGGTTGTCTAACTGTTGATTGTGTGATCATTCACACTGCAGCTTTTTG
>WNWK01023281.1:0-31305 GCA_009830355.1 Cherax destructor
TTTGGAAAGGAGGAATGTAAGGGGTTGGGAACAGTAGGAGGATTGAATACTGTTTGTTTGGTTCAGTCATTTATAATTGTTTTGTTATTGTTGTTGTTTGTTATGGAGCGGCCCTGGAGAGTACATTGTTAGTGTTACTCTGGGTTTTATTAACCTACAACCACTACACTCTCTTTTGTCCCTTTTGCCTTTATACAAAGGAACTATGCACGTTCTCTGCCAATCCCTAGGTACCTTACCCTCTTAAATACATTTATTAAATAAAACACTAACCACTCCAAAACTATATCCCCACCTGCTTTTAACATTTCTATCTTCATCCCATCAATCCCAGCTGCTTTACCCCTTTTATTCTAACCACTGCTCCGTACACTTTCCCCACACTCACAACTGGTTCTTCCTCACTCCTACAAGATGTTAGTCCTCCTTGCCCTATACACGAAATCACAGCTTCCCTGTCTTCATCAACATTTAACAATTCCTTAAAATATTCCCTCCATCTTCCCGATACCTCTAACTCTCCATTTAATAACTCTACTCTCCTATTTTTAACTAACAAATCCATTCGTTCTTATTAATCCATTCTCATCTTATTAATCTCACTCCAAAACTTTTTCTTATTTTCAGCAAAATTTGTTGATAACATCTCACCCACTCTCTCATTTGCTCTCTTTTTACGTTGCTTCACCACTCTCTTAACCTCTCTTTTTCTCTCCATATACTTCTCCTTCCTTGCATCACTTCTACTTTGTAAAAACCTTTCATATGCTAACTTTTTCTCTCTTACTATTTTCTTTACATCATTCCACCAATCGCTCTTCTTCCCTCCCGCACCCACTTTCCTATAACCACAAACTTCTGCTGAACACTCTAACACTATTCTTAAACTTACCCCATACATCTTCTACCCCATTGCCTATAATCTCACGAACCTATCTGTCCTCCAACAGTTGTTTACATCTTACCCTAACTACCTCCTTCTTTAGTTTATAAACCTTTACCTCTCTCTTACTTGCAGCTTATATTTTCCTTGTATCCCATCTACCTTTACTATCACTGAGGCTACAACTAAAATGTGATCTGATATATCTGTGGTCGATGCCACGAGGAAGTAGTCAACCTGCTGAGTGATGCCACAAGGACAGTCAACCCGCTGAGCGATGCGACGAGGACAGTTAACCCGCTGAGCGATGCGACGAGGACAGTCAACCCGCTGAGCGATGCGACGAGGACAGTTAACCCGCTGAGCGAGAAGAGTTCAGAGAGGGTGTGGTAGGTAAGTTTGGGGTGCCAGGTGTAAATGATAATGGGGAGCATTTGATTGAACTTTGTATAGAAAGGGGGTTTGTTTATAGGTAACACATATTTTAAGAAAAAGAGGATAAATAAGTAAACAAGATATGATATAGGGCGTAATGACAGTAGTTTGTTGGACTACGTATTGGTAGATAAAAGACTGTTGGGAAGAATTCAGGATGTACATCTTCTATAAACATGTTCAACTGCCTCCTAGCATACATAAGGGGGATTACCAATAGACCCCTGGCTGTCTTTCAAGAAGGCACTGGACAGGCACCAAAAGGCAGTACCTGAATAACCGTGCTGTGGTTCGTACGTCAGTTTGAGTGCGGTCAGTAGTAACAGCCTGGTTGATCAAACCCTGATCCACCATGAGGCCTGGTCTCAGACCGAGCCGCGGGGCGTTGACCCCGAAACAATCTCCAGGTAAACTTCAGGGCCCCGTGGCCTGGCTGGCAAAGCTCCTTCACACGCGGAGGGCCCGGGTTCGATTTCTGGTGGCGTGGAAACATTTCGACGCGTTTCCTTACACCTGTTGTCCTGTTCACCTAACGAGCAGGTACCTGGGTATCGACTGGAGAGGGTCGCATCCTGGGGGACAAGATTGAGGACCTCAGTGGAAATAAGACAGACAGTCCCTCGATGACGCACTGCCTTTCTTGGGTTATCCTGGGTGGCTAACCCTCTGGGGTTAAAATCCGAACAAAATCTTATCTCACGTCAGGTAGGTCGTACCGATCATGCTAGACAGATAAGACTGAACGACTGTCTGACTTTTTTGGGTTATCCTGGTTCTTTACACATATGCTGCTATGTATGATAATCTATGTAACTGTATTTGTGTATACCTGAATAAACTTACTTACTGAACTTTTCTACGTAAGTCGTGCCGGAGCGTGCTAGGTAGGTCGTAAAGGAGCAAGCTAGGTACACCCATAAGCTAGGTACGCTCTGCTGAGTTATACTACGTAGGTCTTTCTGGATCAACTAGCAAACGAGTTTGAAAAAAGTAGAACAGTGCAGATAGGAACTAGCAGATCCCTTATACATCATAATGAAATATGTCTAGTTAAACACACCTATGGAGAAAGTATCGAGGTCAGTAGATTGTAAGATGTTACTGGTAGACTAAGGCTACGCTGTAAGTTTCTCTGGTGGTACGGTTTGTATAGAGATGTCAATGTGGGACAGACACAGGGCCATACACTGGACCATTATATCTAGTGTCCAAACATTCAACCTTCCACAGACACTCCATGCAAACCTTTCAGGATATGGCAAAACACTTCATTGTTAATTATTATATATCTGAAATCTTCTGATTGTATCCACCTTTGCGTCTAGATGTATGAACTATTGTTATAGATATTGCAACTCAGTTATGACCATTTTTTTATCGGTAATAAGAAATTGGTGTTTTGAGATTGTATAGCTTATATTACTGTGTATAACTATATGAAGAAATTATAAAAAATAGTGATAATAAGATATAAATTTTTTGAGATTGGATTCCTTACTGTATTGTATTCCTTACTGTATTGTATTCCTTACTGTATTGTATTCCTTACTGTATTGTATTCCTTACTGTACTGTATTCCTTAATGTACTGTATTCCTTACTGTACTGTATTACTTACTGTAATGTATTCCTTACTGTACTGTATTCCTTACTGTACTGTATTCCTTACTGTACTGTATTCTTTACTGTACTGTATTCCTTACTGTACATCGAATTAAAACTAAAGGAATCTTACAGAATCAAGAGATGGGAAGAACTAAAAGCCATAAATGAAATTAAAAGAAACCCAAGTATTTCTTTTCCTATGCAAAATCAAAGTCGAGAACAACAACCAGTACTGGGCCCCTACTTAAACCGGATGGGTCCTACACAGATGACAGCAAGGAAATGAGTGAGTTACTTAAATCCCAGTATGACTCAGTCTTTAGTGAGCCACTAACCAGACTGAAAATCGAAAACCTAAATGAATTTTTTATTAGAGTGCCACAGAACTTGACAGACGCATGCCTTTCTGACATCATCACGACGCCAAATGACTTCGAAAAGGCAATAAATGACATGCCCATGCACTCTGCTCCAGGCCCAGACTCATGGAACTCCGTGTTCATCAAGAACTGCAAGAAGCCCCTATCACATGCTTTTAACATCCTATGGAGAGGAAGTATGGACACTGGGATCGTCCCGCAGCTACTAAAAACAACAGACATAGCCCCACTCCACAAAGGGGACAGTAAAGCAATAGCAAAGAACTACAGACCAATTGCGCTAACGTCCCATATCATAAAAATCTTTGAAAGGGTTCTAAGAAGCAAGATCGCCACCCATCTTGATACCCATCAGTTGCACAACCCAAGACAGCATGGGTTTAGAGCAGGCCGCTCCTGTCTGTCCCAACTACTGGACCACTACGACAAGGTTCTGGATGCTCTAGCTGTATAACCCCTGTGGTTTAGCGCTTCTATTTGATTATAATAATACTCTGGATGCTCTAGAAGATAAACAGAATGCAGATGTTATATACACAGATTTTCCAAAAGCCTTTGACAAGTGTGACCATGGTGTAATAGCACACAAAATGCGTGATAAAGGAATAACAGGAAAAGTTGGTAGATGGATTTATAATTTCCTAACAAGTAGAACACAAAGAGTAGTAGTCAACAGAGTAAAGTCTGAGGCAGCTACTGTGAAAAGCTCTGTTCCACAAGGCACAGTACTCGCTCCCATCCTATTCCTCATCCTCATATCAGACATTGACAGGGATATAAGCCACAGTGTCGTGTCTTCCTTTGCAGATGACATCCGAATCTGTATGACAGTGTCCACCGTTGAAGACACTGCAAGACTCCAAGCAGACATAAACCAAATCTTTAAATGGCCTGCAGAAAACAATATGAAGTTCAATGATGAGAAATTTCAATTACTCAGATACGGAAAACGTGAAGAAATTAAAATCTCATCGGAGTACAAAACTAATTCCAACCACACAATAGAGCGAAAAACTAATGTCAAAGACCTGGGAGTGATCATGTCAGAGGATCTCACCTTCAAGGACCATAACAAAGTAGCAATTGCATCTGCTTGAAAAATGACAGGATGGATAATGAGAACCTTCAAAACCAGGGATGCCAAGCCCATGTTGACACTTTACAGATCGCTTGTTCTATCTAGGCTGGAATATTGCTGCACACTAACTGCACCTTTCAAAGCTGGTGAAATTGCTGACCTTGAAAATGTGCAGAGAACCTTCACCGCACGCATAAGTGCGATAAACCACCTCAACTACTGGGAACGCTTGAAGTTCCTAAACCTGTACTCTCTAGAACGCAGGCGGAGAGATACATTATTATATCACATGGAAAATTCTCGAGGGCTTAGTACAAAACTTGCACACAAAAATCACTCCCTACGAAAGCAAAAGACTCGACAGGCGATGTAACATCCCCAATGAAGAGCAGGGTGCCACTAGCACGTTGAGGGACAACACAATAAGTGTCAGGGGCCCAAGACTGTTCAATTGCCTCCCAGCATACATAAGGGGATTACCAACAAACCCTGGCTGTCTTCAAGCAGGCACTGGACAGGCACCTAAAGTCGGTACCTGACCAGCCAGGCTGTGGTTCGTACGTTGGACTGCGTGCGGCCAGCAGTAACAGCCTGGTTGATCAGGCTCTGGTCCAACAGGAGGCCTCGTCACAGACCGGGCAGCGGGGGCGTTGACCCCTGGAATTCTCACCAGGTAGACCCAGGTACTGTATTCCTTACTGTACTGTATTTCCTTACTGTGCTGTATTCCTTACTGTACTGTATTCCTTTTCTGTGCTGTATTCCTTACTGTACTGTATTCCTTACTGTACTGTATTCTTTCTGTACTGTATTCCTTACTGTGCTGTATTCCTTACTGTACTGTATTCCCTTTCTGTGCTGTATTCCTTACTGTACTGTATTCCTTACTGTACTGTATTCCTTACTTTCTGTATTCCTTACTGTACTGTATTCCTTACTGTGCTTACTCCTTTCTGTACTGTATTCCTTACTGTACTGTATTCCTTACTGTACTGTATTCACGTACTGTATTCCTTACTGTACTGTATTCCCTTTCTGTACTGTATTCTTTTCTGTACTGTATTCCTACTATTATTCTTTCTGTACTGTATTTCTTACTGTACTGTATTCTTACTGTACTGTATTCTTTACTGTACTGTATTCTTTGTACTGAAATTTCCCTTTCTGTACTGTATTCTTACTGTGCTGTATTCTTACGTACTGTATTCTTTACTGTACTGTATTCTTACCGTACTGTATTCCTTACCGTACTGTATTCCTTTTCTGTACTGTATTCTTTACTGGGACTGTATTCCTTACTGTACCGTATTCCTTACTGAATTTTTGGGAACACGTTCGGTGTTGTTCCCGGTATGAGTGGAAACAGTGGGATTTCCATAAACCTGCTGTTCCTGTTACCTAGCAGCAAGTAGGTACCTGGGTCTTAACCGACTGGTGTGGGCCCCATCCTGGGGGCTGGGCTGAATGAGCTGGAGGTAGGATAACAACCTGTAAAACTGATGTGTAAAAAAAATCACGCGATTCACTGCTCGCTCGGCGTGAGCTCGCGTGAGGCTGTAACGCTGGTGAAGGGCTGTAACGCTGGTGAACGGCTGTAACGCTGGTGAAGGCTGTAACGCTGGTGAAGGCTGTAACGCTGGTGAACGGCTGTAACGCCAGAAGGGCTGTAACGCTGGTGAAGGGCTGTACTGCTGGTGAAGGGCTGTAACGCTGGTGAAGGGCTGTAACGCTGGTGAAGGGCTGTAACCCTGGTGAAGGGCTGTAACGCTGGTGGGACGTTTTTGCGATGGAGGAAGAAGCACCTACGTCCTGTCGACGTGGGTGCTCTCTGGAAGGGCCCACTAGCCTCCCACACACTGGTACTTCATATACACTGGTACTTCATACACACTGGTACTTCATATACACTGGTACTTCATATACACTGGTACTTCATACACACACACCAAATATTTCCATACACACACTAACACTTCATACACACACACTAACACTTCATACACACATTAACACTTCCATACACACACATTAACACTTCATACACACACATTAACACTTCATACACACACACTAACACTTCATACACACACACTAACACTTCATACACACACTAACATTTCATACACACACACTAACACTTCATACACACACATTAACACTTCATACACACACAATAACACTTCATACACACACATTAACACTCCATACACACACACCAACACTTCATACACACACTAACACTTCATACCACACACACACTAACACTTCATACACACTAACATTTATACACTAACACTTCATACACACACATAACACTTCATACACACACAATAACACTTCATACACACACATTAACACTCCATACACACACACTAACACTTCATACACACACAAACACTTCATACACACACAAACACTTCATACACACACAAACACTTCATACACACACATTAACACTTCATACACACACACTAACACTTCATACACACACACTAACACTTCATACACACACAAACACTTCATACACACACAAACACTTCATACACACACACAAACACTTCATACACACACAAACACTTCATACACACACATTAACACTTCATACACACACACTAACACTTCATACACACACATTAACACTTCATACACACACACAAACACTTCATACACACACAAACACTTCATACACACACAAACACTTCATACACACACATTAACACTTTATTAACACATACTAACACTTCATACACACTAACACTTCACACACAAACACTTCACACACACAAACACTTCCATACACACACACAAACACTATACACACACAAACACTTCATACACACACATTAACACTTCATACACACACACCCAACACTTCATACACACACACAACACTTCATACACACACACTAACACTTCATACAATACACAAACACTTCATACACACACATTAACACTTCATACACACACTAACATTTTTACACACACACACTAACACTTCATACACACACACACTTCATACACACACACTAACACTTCATACACACACACTAACACTTCATACACACATTAACACTCCATACACACACAAATTTTACACACACATTAACACTTCATACACACACTAACATTTCATACACACACACTAACACTTCATACACACACAAACACTTCCATACACACACATTAACACTTCATACACACACTAACATTTCATACAATAATACCCAACACTCCCCCATACACACACATTAACACTCCATACACACACAAACATCATACACACACATTAACACTTCATACACACACTAACATTTCATACACACACACACTAACACTTCATACACACACAAACACTTCATACACACACATACACACACACATTAACACTTCATACACACTAACATTTCACAATAATAATACCAACACTTCATACACACTCAAACACTTCTATACACACACATTAACACTTCATACACACACTAACATTTCATACACACACTAACACTTCATACACACACACACTAACACTTCATACACACACACTAACACTTCATAAACACACACTCAACACTTCATACACACACACTACTATACACACAATACCAACACTCATACATACAATACACTAAATACTTCATACACACACTAACACTTCATACACACACACACACTAACACTTCATACACACACACTAACACTTCATACACACACACTAACACTTCATACACATACACAAACACTAACACTTCATACACACACACACTAACACTTCATACACACACACACTAACACTTCATACACATACACACACACTAACACTTCATACACACACTAACACTTCATACACATACACACACACTAACACTTCATACACACACACACACACACTAACACTTCATACACACACTAACAATTTACATACACACACACACTAACACTTCATACACACACACACTAACACTTCATACACATATACACACACTCAACACTTCATACACATACACACACACTAACACTTCATACACACACACACACACTAACACTTCATACACACACACTAACACTTCATACACGCACACTAACACTTCATACACACACTAACACTTCATACACACACACTAACACTTCATACACACACACTAACACTTCATACACAATAATACTCCAACACTTCATACACCACACACACTAACACTTCATACACAAACACTAACACTTCATACACACACACCAACAACACTCCATACACAAACACTAACACTTCATACACACACACTAACACTTCATACACACACACTAACACTTCATACACACACACACTAACACTTCATACACACACACTAACACTTCATACACACACACACTAACACTTCATACACACACACACTAACACTTCATACACACACACACACTAACACTTCATACAACTGCCACACACTAACACTTCATACATACACACACACACTAACATCATACATACACACACACTCAACACTTCATACATACACACACACACTAACACTTCATACACACACACACAACACACACACACACACACACACTAACACTTCATACACACATTAACACTTCATACACACACACTAACACTTCATACACACACTAACACTTCATACACACACACTAACACTTCCATACACACACACTAACACTTCATACACACATACTAACACTCCCATACACACACACTAACACTTCATACACACACTAACACTTCATACACAATAATACTCAACACTTCATACACACACACCAACACTTCATACACACACTAACACTTCATACACACACACACTAACACTTCATACACACATACTAACCTTCATACACACACTAACACTTCATACACGCAATACTAACACTTCATACACACACACTAACAATTTCATACACACACACCAACACTTCATACACACACACACTAACACTTCATACACACACACACTCAACACTTCATACATACACACACTAACACTTCATACACACACACTAACACTTCATACACACAATACACACTAACACTTCATACACAATACCACTGTACCTCCATACACACACACTAACACCTCATACACACACACTAACACTCATACACACACACTAACACTCATACACACACACTAACACTTCATACACACACACTAACACTTCATACACACACACTAGCATTTCATACACACACACTAACACTTCATACACACACACTAACACTTCATACACACACTAACACTTCATACACACACACTAACACTTCATACATACACACACACTAACACTTCATATACACTCACACTAACACTTCATACACACACACACTAACACTTCATACACACACACACTTCATACACACACACTAACACTTCATACACACACTAACACTTCATAATAATACACCAACACTCCCCCCCATACACACACACTCAACACTTCCCCCATACACACACACTAACACTTCATACACACACACCAACACCTCCATACACACACACTAACACTTCATACACACACACCAACACTTCATACATACACACACTCAACACTTCATACACACACACACTAACACTTCATACACACACACTAACACTTCATACACACACACTAACACTTCCATACACACACTAACACTTCATACACACACTAACACTTCATACACACACTAACACTTCATTCACACACACTAACACTTCATACACATACTAACACTTCATACAATAATACTCAACACTTCATACAATAATACTCAACACTTCATACACACACACTAACACTTCATACACACACTAACACTTCATACAATAATACTTCATACACAATACCCAACACTTCATACACACACTAACACTTCATACACACACTAACACTTCATACACACACTAACACTTCATACACACACTAACACTTCATACACACTAACACTTCATACACACACACTAACACTTCATACACACACTAACACTTCATACACACACTAACACTTCATACACACACCCAACACTTCATACACACACTAACACTTCATACACACACTAACACTTCATACACACACTAACACCTCATACACACACATTCAACACTTCATACACACACTAACACTTCATACACACACACCAACACTTCATACACACTAACACTTCATACACACACTAACACTTCATACACACACTAACACTTCATACACACTAACACTTCATACACACACTAACACTTCCATACACACACTAACACTTCATACACACACACACTAACACTCACACACACATTAAATACCCCATACACACACTGGCAACATGTACTTGGAAAACAATGTTGGGAAAGAGTTCGGGTGTAGTTTAGGTTTGAAGACTGTCATTATGTTTGCCAGACGAGAATGTGGATAACATTATACTTTTTTGTGTATGCTATGTGGGGAACAAATAGGTGTAATGCTTATTCTGTATTTTATTGTGCCTAAATAGTTTTTTCATTCGTCTTCCCACATTACTAGGTAGTACCTCGTCTCTGGTCTTATCTTGCATTAAAATTAAAAGTTTCTCACGGTATGTACAGGTCTTTTTTATAAGACATGCTCAAAACTTGGGCGTCTTTATTGGCAAGACGTTTCGTCTGTGTTAGCTTTGTTAATCTAAGATGGAGATTTATATTGCAACCAGAGAAGAGGTGCAGTAGTTGAAGACGTCATCACGGGCGGGCACCAGAGGATAATCTTTTCCAACTCTTCCGTTAACTTCTGAGTAACATCCAAGTGCTCTGCTTACTGTTTATTTAAATACTTTGGAAACTACAAGTTGATAAATAAGACACGGTGGAAGATGAGAAGTAAGCAGTCGCTCAGCTTGGAGTCGATGTGTCCAGTCCATCAGTGTTGATAAAAGTACTGAACCCAACGACCTCGCTGAGGGACTGGATTACCTCGAACTCATCTTCCTTCTTCCACTGTTCTTTCTGAATTGGACTGAAGAAGCTACTGGCCGGCGAAACGTTTCCAAAATAAAATACCCAAAGTAATGCACAAATGTCTCATTGATCACACTTATTAACTGCTATGTGAACAGGTGTAAGTTGCCTATAACTCTCCACTTTACTAACTCCAAGAATCTGGCCGTTCTATAGCACAATGATCTCTTAAGAAGCTGGAAGTTTGCTCGTCTCTTATCAGCTCATTTTCTCCACTATAATCTTCCTTGTCCAAAGTCGCTATCGCATTTGCTTTGTCTGTTTTGCAGCCACGAAGACGGTTGTCATACCAGGCCAAGGAAAGATCCTGGACTTCACCTAAGAAAGTAGACAAAGCAATGTGATAGTAATTATATGGACAGGGTAGATTATAGTGGAACATAAACATTAGGAGACAGGAAAACTTACGTGCCTCGTAAAGAGCGAGGCAAGCAGTGCACCAGACTCCATGTAATCCATGGAGATATTGACAGTTGCTGCTGCCTTAAACGTCTCAACTTCCGCCATGAGACTTCACCTCGCCCACTCTTTCATGTTTGTTGTTTCATCTATTACTCCATATTTCCAACCTTATTACCTTGTCTTTCTCAGCGTCGTCAGGATGTGAAGTGTTCACGGAGTATCTGGTATAAATTCACCCAGAATAATAAAAAAGCAGGTATAGAAAGTATAATGAATAATAATAATAATAATAATAAAAACAGGTCTGAGATGCTTGTATTGGGGACGACATTTTGCCTGGTGTGGGAAGATCTAATGAGTCTACACAGAGCGAAACGTTGCCACGATAAACACTCGTTCTGCACTCGTTTCGCACCCTAGTGCAGCACATTTTGGATCGTCCGGCCCCCAGCGTTATCCTCTCGATTCGCCACACAGTGGCTTCCATCAGTCCAATACAAAGAAGAATGGTGAAGATCAGAAGGAGGTTGAGGTAATCAGTCCCTTAGCCTGGAAAGGATCAGACCATCAATCTTTTCAAGATTGATGGTCTGATTATCGACTTATTATCATCGATTACCGCCCTTCCTTCCTTCCCTCCTTTCCTTCATTCATTCCTTCATTTATTCCACCATTATTTCATCTGCTTTCCACCCACTATCTCTCTCTCTCTCTCCTGTGCATGTGTGTGCACGCGACACACACACATGAAACCCAGGAGCTAACAATTCAAACCCTGCCACCACATACAGGTGAACACAGATCAACATATGCATATCTGAGCTACTTCAACATTCTCCCGCTGTGTTTCCCGGTGACCTCACCTTCCAAACATCCTTTTCAGGGAAATGTTACTGAAGAATTCACTCTCACAGCACCAAAAAATGTCCAAATTAATGCAATAATGACGACTTCAAAGATTTATTTCCAATGATTTTATACAGAGACTCACATAAAAGACATTTTGATGATGGAAAAAAAAAGTGGTTTGCAGGGTACAGCCTATTTAGATACGACAGGAAAACAGGCAACTCTTATGCAACGAGTTACTGGAACAATTCACTAATGATGTAGTAGAAGATTTGGCTGCACCAGAAAAAATAAATTGAATACACACACTAACACTTCATATACACACGTTAACACTTCATACACACTTATCACAGAGCGGTGGGACTCGAACCCAGGGCAAGGAGTCCTAAAACTGGCGTCCCACCCGTTCTGTGACTTGTTTCCACTCGTGTTCTTACGATTTCGCGAGTCCTGAGTCTAGTTGTTTACACTCGTATATGAAGCCCAGGATGCAACTTCCTAGCAGGTCAAGAACCAACTATTGAACACTGAATACCGTCTTGAAACCCCGTCAATCCTGCCCAGATGTCTTATATGGAAGAACGTAGCAAGACTGTACTTGCTGAGATTCCCGTAACTAATTTGCAAGAACAATCCCATACAACAGAATTATTAAACCTCTACGATATTGACAATTGACAAGACTGGGAAACACCAAAGACCTTATATTTACAAACAATGAAGAGCAAGTCGGAGATACGAAGACTTAGTGGTCTCAGACCACAACGTAACAGAGGTGTAGACCTGCGTGCACAGGGGCACGGGACAGAAAACACTATAAATCATGAGGGTGGATCTAACAAAATCAATTTCAAGAAGATCAAGTGGATGAAGAATTAGACATGTGCAACATCTGGGTATCTTTTCTGTGTAGATGTTTTGCCGTCCAGTGGCTTTATCAATACAAATTGCACAATGGAAAGTCAGAAGAACTATATACAAATATGAGGTAATCAGTCCATTAGCCTTGAAGTTGGTGAAGAGGGACTGATTAAATCATCTTTTGTATATAGTTCTTCTGACTTCCCATTATGTCAGATGTTTCACATGTTTCTAGTTCTTTGATCTTGTCGGTATTGTATACTATTCTGTACATCAACTACCTGAAGTCTACCTGGAGAGAATTCAGGAGTCAACGCTCCCCGGGCGGCCCGGTCTGCACCCCAGGCTGGGACCAAATATAATACCAATTAACGAGATACACCGCAATGGCTTTATAAACACCACACATCTAATTAACCAGTTCCTCGGAGGATGAACTCTGATGCTAAAGGTGTGTTCCACACATCTCTACGACAAAAAGATGTAAACTCGAGAGAGGCGCTTCCTCTGCAGGCAAAGACGGATAACAGATTCAAAGGCGGCAGCAGCAGCAGCAGCAGCAGCAGAGTCACTGAAGCACGAAATGGAAATTGAGAGAAATGGAGAACATCGAGCACAAACTCAATACATCATTTAAAATCCACGAGAGATAAACAGGAGCAAAGATATGAATGAAATTAGAAGAAATCAAATAATTTCTCTAATGCAAAAATCCAGAGAGAGCAACCACATTCAGTATAGAACCTACACTAAAGATGGAACATACATAAATGAAAATACACTGGAGTGAACTACTAGCAACAATACGACCTTCTTCAGTGAATTACACCGGCTACATCTCAACAATTTTTTGATGTAGCTCTGTCCCTAGCTGACTTTGAAGAAGCCATCAGTAGCTTGCCCGCACTCCTGCTCCAGGACCTGACTCATGAAGCTCCATATTCACCAAAACAAACCATCATCGTAGACCTTTAGTATTTTGTGAAGAAGCTTGGACACTTGTCATCCCACAGTCATTAAAACCACTGATATCAAACCCACGTCACCAAGGTGGCAGTAAAGCAATTACAAAAACAATGGACCGTTAATGTTAACTTACACATCAAAATTTTTGATGGCTCCTAAGAAGCAAATTGCCAGTCACATGGAATCACAACATTTGGCATAAGCCATAGCAACATGGGTTTAAGGCAGGTCGCTCCTGACTCCTCAACCTCTAGATCACTAGTGGGTCATGGATGCACTGCAACACAAGCTAAATGCTGATGTACATTGATTTTAAGAAAAGCGTTCAACAAGTGGACACATTGTAAGAGTGCACAGTCATGCGTGCAAAGCGAATTAATGGGAAAGTGGGCAGATGGATATTTAGCGTCTTAACAAATAAAACCCAGGGGATTATTAGACAGTGAAAAAAGTCGGAAGCTGCCACAGCGATAAGCTTCCTCTTCCTCAAGGCGTATTTGTCCCAATTTTTTAGTTTCTCATTCGTATATCCGAAATCACAGCACCAACATCCTTCCTTGATGGCACCAGAATCTCTACGAGAATGGCGTCCATTCAAGACACAGGAAACGAAACTGAGTAACTAAGTCTTCCAGTGGGCCTCAGGCAACGATATGTTTAAAAGACAAGTTTCAATTACTATGCTATGGAAGAATAGAACAGAACAAAATTCAAGTCATTCAACAAAGCGAAAGTTCCATGAGCGAAATTTGGGAGATAATGTTTCAGAGGTCTTCGCATTCAAGTCTATTATTTTCCTTTCGGTAGCAAGGAAAATAATAGACTTGGTATCTAGAACTTTCAAGACAACCGTCACCAACAGTCACAACCGTCACCAACAGTCACAACCGTCACCAACAGTCACAACCGTCACCAACAGTCACAACCGTCACCAACAGTCACAACTGCCAGTATCATGACAAAAAATAAATATTTTGCATCATCTAATCCTTCGAGCTGTCCTGTAATATTCCAAGAAAATTCAGTATATATGTAGTGGCGAATAGGTAAAACTGGTCAATTAACAAGAACTCGTTAAAAATTAAGTACTACTTTCAAAATTATCTTATACCTGGAGAGAGTTCCTAACCTTATTTAATTTAGCCTAATCCAATTAAATATATTTTAGATAAGTTTACAGTAATTTAATAATAAACAAACATTGAATTATATTTTTTTCGTTAGGGTCAAAATAATTTTTGCGAGATTATTACATACACAAATTTTCGCTTGCTTTATTCGGCAAGAAGAGCGTTGCTATTTAAACCAAAATCGCAAGTTTTTGCTATTCGGCACGACATACGAGAAGGTTCAACAGTCCTATCAGACCCTCAAAGAGTATCTCATAAGGCTAGTTACTCATTATGGAAAACAATAACAACATAAGATAACAATTTATTAAGAAGTAAAATCAGTAAAGAATAGTAAACAAACATGAAATTAATCCAAAAATGAAAAAATTGAAATATATAAAATTAGTGATTCAAAGCTAATATGTACACACTAAACGTAGTGGAGAATGGTGCCGTGTTAATGTTATGGGCACGTAGCTCTGCATGGTGCCGTGCTAATGTTGTGGGCACGTTGCTCTGAATGGTGCCGTGCTAATGTTGTGGGCACGTAGCTCTGAATGGTGCCGTGCTAATGCCAGGGCACGTAGCTCTGAATGGTGCCGTGCTAATGTTGTGCACGTTGCTCTGCATGGTGCCGTGCTAATGTTGTGGGCAATGCTGCCTGAATGGTGCCGCTAATGCTGTGGGCACGTTGCCTGAATGGTGCCGTGCTAATGTTGTGGGCACGTAGCTCTGAATGGTGCCGTTAATGTTGGGGCACGTTGCTCTGCATGGTGCCGTGCTAATGTTGTGGCACGTTGCTCTGAATGGTGCCGTGCTAATGCGTTGTGGCACGTAGCTCTGAATGGTGCCGTGCTAATGTTGTGGTGCACGTTGCTCTGAATGGTGCCGTGCCACGTTGTGACACGTTGTTCTGAATGGTGCCGTGTTAATGTTGTGGGCACGTAGTTCTGAATGGTGCCGTGCTAATGTTAGGGCACGTAGCTCTGCATGGTGCCGTGCTATCGTTGTGGGCACGTTGCTCTGAATGGTGCCGTGCTAATGTTAGGCACGTAGCTCTGAATGGTGCCGTGCTAATGTTGCTGGCACAGCTCTGAATGGTGCTGTGTTAATGTTGTGGGCACGTTGCTCTGCATGGTGCCGTGCTAATGTTGTGGGCACGTTGTCGAATGGTGCCGTGCTACTGTTGTGGGCACGTTGCTCTGAATGGTGCCGTGCTAATGTTGTGGGCACGAGCTCGGAATGGTGCCGTGCTAATGTTTGGGCACGTTGCTCTGCATGGTGCCGTGCTAATGGGGCACGTTGCCTGAATGGTGCCGGCAATGTTGTGGGCACGTATCTGAATGGTGCCGTACTAAGGGGGTTTGCTCTGAATGGTGCCGTGCTAATGTTGTGGGCACGTTGTTCTAAATGGTGCCGTGCTAATGTTGGGGCACTTTTTTTAAAAATGGTCCCGGGTGCTAATGTTTGGGACGATCTGCAGGTGCCGTGCTAATGTTTGGGCATTTGCTCGAATTGCCGTGCTAATGTTGTGGGCACGTAGCTCTGAATCCTGGTCTGGAACGCCGAGCCGTTGTTGTTTGGGGGGGGGGGACACAGGTGGACGTGACGGTTGACCCCGATCAGCAGCCCCCCCCAACACGAGCAAATTCTGAAGAACAGAGGTTGACTGATCCTCTGACCACCACAGCACTTGTGAAGCAGGTGAGTCGCCAGTAAAAAATCACTATGAAACGCTGGTGGGGTTCTAACTGGGAGAAGGCTGCTAGAAAGGTGTGTCAAGATCTATGTTTCCCCCTGGTCCCCTCCCCCGTGTCAAATGACCCGAGACGACAATCAAGGCTAAACTAAAGAAATACCTAATTACACACCAGTCTAGAAGTCACAAGATAAGAGTACGGCCTTTAAAATAAATGGTGAGGATTAAAGACGTCATAATACTACGTAATTCAAATCACGACAGGGATAATAGGCGAAAAAAACCCCCTAAATAAGAATAAATTTTTTTAATGTTTAACCCAAACAAAAATAATAACTTATACAGGAGTGGAACGAGTACTTACAGATTTGATGGGAGCCGAAGTTAAGTGACTCACCACCGGTCGGTGCCCCCTTCGTCACCTCCCACAAGGTGCAAAAAAAGGGGGGGGGGGGGGGTAGGTAACTATGCCCCCCTAACTGAACAACAGACTACCTAACATACTACCACCACCATTCTTTCCCTTTTTTTCCACCACCCCCTATCTAATAATTTTTTCCCCAAAAATTTTCCCTAGCATTGTAAAAATCTCTAGTTGTGTGGATGCATGCAGGGGATGAGATGAAAGCTGTAACCACCTCCCCCCAAAGCTGGCTGCTTTGGATCAACGTCTAGCGTGAGCTGGATCCCCAAAGGGATTGCCCCGTGTGGTACGGGGGGGATACCTCGTACCTTTTCACAAGGTTCGTAGGTTCGAGTCTCCGTCGGCCAGAGATCAGTTTTTTTTTATATATTTTTTATATATATATATATATATATATATATATATATATATATATATATATATATATATATATATATAAAAATACATTAAGGCTGTATACCCCCCGGGAATCATTGTGGAGCGCCATTCCCTTCAAACTCTGCAGGAAAAAGTTTTTCTTTATGGGCGTCCATTTGCCAGGAAGGTGCCAGGGGGGTGCCTGGGAGGTGCCAGGAATGTGCCAGGAGATGCTTGGGAGGTCCCCTTTGGGGGTGCCAAAAGGTGCCGGGGGAGGTGCCGGGGGGTCCCAGGGGGTACTTGGGGGGTGCCGGGGGAGGTGTCATGGAGGTGCCTGGGGGGGTTTGGGGGGATGCCTGGTTGCCTAAAAAGGGCCTGGGGGGACCAGAGGGTTTGGGGGGTGCCAGAGAGCTGCTTGGGGGGTACCAGAGAGGGGTTTGGGAGGAAGGGGTCTTGGGAGGTGCCAGATAGCGCTTGGGAGGCCAGAGAGGTGCTTGGGGGGTGCCGGGAGAGGTGGGGGGGAGGTGAAAAAAGGGTGGCTAGGAGGTGCCTGGGAGTACAGTCATGGGGAGGAGACGTCGGGGGGAGGCGGGAGGTACTGTACCTAGAAGGCCGGTTATGGGGGGGGGAGGTAGGGAAAGTGAAGATAAAAGGGGGAACAGGAGAGACAAGAAGGGGAAAAGGGGGGGGAAAAGGAAGGAGGGGGGGAAGGGAGGGGGGGAAAGGGCAGTGGAGATAGGAGAGGAAGACAGATCTTATCTTGGCAGGGAGAAGGGAGTTTTGAGGCGAGAATGGAGTCTGGGAAAAGGGGAGAGATAAAGAAGGAGGAGGGAAAAAAAAAGGGGGAAAAAGGGGGGGAGGGGGGAAAGGGGGGAAAAAAAAAAGGGAAAAGGGGGAATGAAGGGTTGAAAAAGAAGGTAGGGAAAAAAATAGAAAAGAAGGGGAAAAAAGTGGAAAAAGGTAAAATGGGGACGGGGGACAGAAGGTAAAAAAGAGGAGGAGGGGGTGGAGAAAGAAGGGTGAGAAGGTGCAGGGTGAGGGGAAAGAAAAGGGGGGGGCTGGGAAAAATAAAGGGTGGATTGGAAATAGAGGATGGGGGGGAAGAGGTGAAACTGTGGGGAAAAACAGAGGATGAGAGAGGAGCAGAGGATAAAGGGGAAAAAGGGGGAGGAGGGGGGGAAGGATGCAGAGAGGGGGGCAGAGAAGGTGATGATAAAGGGGGGGGAAAACGTAGAAAGTAGAAAGAAGTGGAAATATGAGAACCTTATTAAAAAAAAAAAAAAAAAAAAAAGGAGGAGAGAGAGAAAGAGAGAGAGAAGAGAGAGAGAGAGAGAGAGAGGGGGGGGGGGGGTGAGATCAGTGTATTTTTTTTAGCAGTAGCGGGTAACAAGGAAAACCACCTGCCCCCAGACGAAACAATACCCCTTTAAAGAGGATTAACCCCCCCAAAAAAAGTGACAAATAAAACGAGCCAACTACCAAAAGTGCGGGCCAATGAGGGTCATTAAGCCCCCCAAAAATTCCCCTTTAGATTTTGGGGGTTACGGCAATTTGAATTTAAACTTTAAAAGGTCTCAGCCACGATTGGTCGAGCCACTTGATTTCTGACCAGTGACAGCAGACTTTGTTCCGGACACTTGATAGTCAGCCAATCACTGTAAACTTAGCTCTTTACCAACCAGTCACAGCAGACTTAGCGGTAACAAGCAACCAATCACAACACTTTTTAAAAACAAAACCAATCACAGCAGACTCAGCAGTAACAACCAACCAATCACAACACAGTCAATGACCGACTGCAGCTTTAAACCACTTAACTCACTAAAACAATAAACCCCCCCCAAAAGGAAACGGGGCAGGTATTTCGGGGGGTTTAAAAACGAGACAACGACCTCGCTATACCCAGAGGACAACTTCTTGCTTGGCTGAATGATATATATATATATAAAATATACAGTGGCCCGCTGCTTGAACTTTTTTTTTTTCTTAGATGGCGTTCAAACTGCAAAAATTTGATGTCCGAAAAAGAAATTTTTCCCCGCCTTTAACTGTCAGCCCACACACCTTAGTTTTTTTACTGACTTTTTCGAGTTTTGAGTCGGGCCCGTGTCAGTGGTCACTTTCCTGAAAATTTTTTTTTACAACAAAATGTAAAAAACCCCAAAAAGCGTTGGACCCCCGAAAAACGTTAAAAAAACCAGGTCAAATTTTTTTAAAAATTTTAAAATTTTTTTTATATATATATATATATATATATATATATATATATATATATATATATATATATATATATATATATATATATATATAAAAATTTTTATGCAGTCAAAAAGGGGATTTTTTCATAAGTTTTCAGACGTTTTGGCTCGTGTTAGTGTGGCTCTCTGGCAGAGTGTCCAGCGTAGTCGACAGTCAAAAATAGGGGCCCAGTTTTTTCCCTGACAGCTCTCCCCCCGGATGACTGTGTCGGGGTGATATCCTTCACCGTGGGGAAGGGGGGGGGGTTGATTCATAGAAAAAATTGGGGGGCCCCAAAAACGGGGGTTTTCCCAAATTAGAATTGCATTCACATAACGAAATTAGATAGAAACACGGTTTTTGTCGTTAACTAAATTTTGTGGTGATGTAATATATTAAAATTTTTTATTATTATTATTATTATTATTATTTTTTTTTTAATTTTTATTAATTTTAAAAACCCGCCTTTACCCCCAGAGGGGGGTGCCCCAAAAAAAAACAAAAGTTTTTTTTTTAAAATTTTTTAAATATACGGGGAAAAGGGGGGTTTCGGGGCCCCCTTTTCCCCCGGGTTTTTAGTAAAATCTTACGAACCCTGGCTTACGGAGGAAAATTTCCCTGTTCCACTTCCCCATGGAGATAAGAGGAAATAAACAAGAACAAGAACTAGTAAGAAAATAAAAAAAACTCAAAAGGGTGTGTTAATGTTTTAAATGAATGTGTAGTGTGATCTAAGTGAAAATAGAAGTAACAAGACGTACCTGAAATCTTGCATGTTTATGAGACAGAAAAAAAACACCACAATCCTACCATCTTTAAAAAAATTACAGGCTTTCGTTTTACACTCACTTGCGGACGGTAGTACCTCCCCGGGTGGGGTTTTTTTTCTCCAACCTACCCATATATTTTTATTATTAATAAATAATAATTATTTTAATAATATTATTATTAAAAAAAAATAATAATAATAATTTTAAAAAAAATTTTTATTTTATTAAATTAATAATTATTATTATTATTTTTTTGTAGTAGTAGTATTAACGGTATTATACTCACGGGGAAGCGCTAAAGCCGGGAGGGGGGGGACAAAAGTCGGGAGTGGGAGGTACCAGGTTTTATCCGGGGGGGGTCGCTCCCGTTTCTTGGGGGAAGATCTTTTGAGGGGGTCAAGAGAGTGTTGAGACGTTATTTGGTGATTTTCCTGATGATGGATAATGTAACTATGATGATAAATTAACCCTGATGATGGATAATTAACTATGATGGAAAAGTAACTATGATGATGGATAATGCCAACTATGATGATGGATAATGTAACTATGATGATGGATAATTTAAATTATGATGGATAATGTAACTATGATGATGGATATTTTAAAAAAAAGATGGATAAGTAACTTTGTGAAAAATGTACCCATGATGATGGACAATGACCTATGAAAGGATAATGAACTATAATGAAGAATATGTAACTATGATGAAGGATAATGTAACTATGATGATGGATAATGTAACTTATGATGGAAATGTAACTATGATGATGGGTAATGTAATCGATGATGAATACTGTAACAGTGATGGGTGGATAATGTAACTATGATGAAGGATATTTAACTACGATGATGGAATTTTAAAATGATAATAAATGTAACTGTGAAAATGGATAATGTAACTGTGATGGATATGTGCTTGAATGGGAAAATTTAATTAATGGATAATGTAAAAAATGTGATGGTAATGAACTAGTGTGGATATGTGCCTTGATGATGGATAATGTAACTATGAGATGGATAATGAAAAATGATGTGGGGGTTTAAACTATGAATGGATTTAAAGGGTGTTGGATATGTACCTTATGATGGATAATGTAACTATGATGATGAAAAATTTCCCCCGATGATGGACAATGTACCTATGATGATGGATAATGTAACTATAATGAAGAATAGTTCGGATGAAGGATTGAACTATGATGAAGGATAATGTAACTATGATGATGGTATTCCATGATGATGGATAATGTTTGGATGGATAATGAACTATGATGAAGGATAATGAACATGATGAAGGGGAAAAAAAACTATGATGATGGATAATGTAACTTATGATGGATAATGTAACTATGATGATGGGGTAATGTAACTTTTTGATGGATAATGTAACTATGATGAAGGATAATGTAACTATGTGAAGGGTAATTAACTATGAGAAGGATAATGAACTATGATGATGGATAATGAACTATGATGATGGATAATTAACTATGAGATGGATAATGTAACTATGATGAATTTTAACTATGATGAAGGATAACATTTATGTACCTTCCCTTTTCCTTTTTTTGTTCTCTCCCCCCCCCCCTCCGTCCACTCCCCCCCCTTTCCCCCGTCCTTCCCTCCCCTCCCTTCCCCCCTCCCCCCTTTCCCCCCCTCCCCCCCTGTCCTCTCCCTCCCTCCCCCCATCATTTCCCCCCTCCCCCACGCCCCGTGCATGGTGGGGGACTAGCGGGAGGGGGGGGGGGGAAAAAGGGGGGGGGGAGGGGGGGTTTTCCCCCCCCCCAAACCCCGCACTCTTGACCATTCAGGGGGGGAAATTTTTTGATGCCGCACCGTCAAAGAACATTATCCTCAGCACAGGGGAGGGGGGGGGAAAGGGGGGAGGGGATGGAGAGGGAGGAGGGGAATGAAGGAAAGTTTTTTGGGGGTATGGAATATAGGAGGGGGAATGAGGAAGGAAGGGGGGGAAAGGGGAGGGGGGGGTGCTGGGAAGTGGGGGGGTAAAAAAGAGATGGGGAGTGGGACAGTGGGAGGGGGGAAAAAACTGGGGGGGGGAGTAGGGGGGTGGAAAGGGGGGGGCTGGGTGGTGGAGGGGGTAGGGGGAGAGGGAGGTGTTGGGGGGTGGAGGGGGTAAAGGGAGGGGAGGTGCTGGGTGGTGGAGGGGATAGATGAGAGGGGGGGTACTGTTTGGTTGAGTGGGGGGGTGGAAAGGGAGGTGCTGGGTGGTGGAGTGGGATAGAGGAGAGGATAAATGCTGGGTGATGGAGGGGATAGTGGTGAAAGGAGGTGCTGGGGGGGTGGAGAGGGATAGAGGAGAGGGGGGGTGCTGGGTGTTGTTTTTCCTTCCCAGTGAAGAAGGGGGAGAGGGAAGAAGAAATATGGTAAGAGGAAGAGAAGATAGATGGTAAAAAGGGGGGGAAGATAGATAATGAGAGGGAGAGAAAAAAAGATCGTGAGAGGGAGAGAAGAGAGATCTGGGGAGGGAAAAAAAATGGAAAGGGGGGGGGGGAAAAGGGGGGGAAGGGAGAAGGGGGGGGGGGGGGAGAGAGAGAGAGAGAGGGGAGAGAGGGGAGAGAGAGAGAGGGGAGGAGAGAGAGAGAGAGAGAGGGGAGAGAGAGAGAGAGAGAAAAAGAGGAGAGGAGAAAGATAGATTGTGAGAGAGGGAGATAAGATAAATGGTGAGGAAGATAAGATAGATACTGTGAGGAAGAGAAAATAGATTTTTAGAGAGGAGAGAAAGAGATGTTGAGAAAAAAATAAGGCACAAAAGGGAAAAAGAGTAAGGGAGAGAGGGCGAAAGATGGAATACAGAAATAATTTTTACTTGTAGGAGAAAGTGTGAGAGTCTGTCAAGCAACAACATTAGCAGTAACAATAGTAGTAGTAATAGTAGCAGCAGCAGTAGTAGCAGCAGCAGTAGTAATAGTAAAACAGCAGCAGTAGTAGCAGCAGCAGAGCAGCACAGCAGCAAGGGGGGGAGCAGCAGCAGCAGAGTAGCAGCAGCAGTAGTAGCAGCAGCAGTAGTAGAGCAACAGTAGTAGCAAAAAGTAGTAGCAGCAGAGTAGCAGCAGTAGTAGTAGCAGCAGCAGTAAAACAGCAGCAGCAGCAGCAGTAGTAGCAGCAGCAGAGTAGCAGCGTAGTAGTAGAACAGCAGTAGTAGCAGCAGCAGTAGTAGCAGAGTAGTAGTAGCAAAACAGCAGTAGCAGCAAACAGTTGAGCAGCAGCAGTGTTGCGAGCGTGCCGCGCGCCGTTGTGCAGCAAACGTGTAGCAGCGCGTTGCAGCGCCGGCGCGCGTGTGGGGACGCTAAGCGAAGAGTTAAAAAGCAGCAGCAGCAAGGGGTTTTAAAACAACAGTAAAGAAAAAGCAGAGAGCGCGTGGGGGGGAGCAGTAAATAGCAGCAGGGGAGCAGCAGCAGCAGTTGCGGAGTAGTTGCGGCGTAGTGGCCGGGGTTGGGAAGTGAGGGGGGGGTGGGGCAGCAGCCGGCAGCGCAGGAGCAGCAAAAAAGGGAGAGCAGCGGGGGGGGAGCAGCGAGGCGCAAACGGGGTTACGGGGGGGGCAGCAGCAGCGTAGAGCAGCAGCAGCGGGGAGCAGCAGCAGAGAGCAGCAAAAGTAGCAGCACCCCGGGGAAAGGGTTGCAGCAGCAGCAGGGGGCGCCAAGGTTGGTTGGGCCGCGTTAGTGCAGCCCGATAGGAGCAAGAGCACAGCAGAAACAGCACGAAGGTTTAACAGAGTAAAAACAAAACAGAGTAGCAGCAGCAGCAGCAGTAGGCAGCAGCAGAGCAGCAGCAGGGAGTAAGGGCAAAAACAGCAAGGGGCAAAAAGAAGAAACAGTCAACAAAACAGCAACAGCAAAAAAAGCAGCAGCAGAAAACCTTTTCAGCAGACGTAGTGGGGAAGCTTACAAATTAAGCTACACTACTAACGCAAAACGAAGCGCAAATTTAACCCGACAAAAAATGAAAAAATTTACAATATTTAAGTCTGACACTACTGAAGTCTGACACTACTGAAATCTGACACTACTGAAGTCTGACACTACTGAAGTCTGACACTACTGAAGTATAACACTACTGAAGTCTGACACTACTGAAGTCTGACACTACTGAAGTCTGCCCCTAATGAAGTCTGACACTACTGAAAATTCCCCTACTGAAGTTTTGACACTACTGAAATTTACACTACTGAAAAAATTTCACTACTGGGCTGACAATATTGAAGTCTAAAACTACTAAAATCTGACACTACTGAAGTCTGACACTACTGAAGTCTGACACTACTGAAGTCTGCCAGATCGGTTGACACTACTGATGTCTGAAAACTAAGTCTGACACTACTGAAGTCTGCCAGCTCATTGACACTACTGAAATCTGACACTACTGAAGTCTGACACTACTGAAGTCTGACACTACTGAAGTCTGACACTACTGAAGTCTGACACTACTGAAGTCTAACACTACTGAAGTCTAACGCTACTGAAGTCTGCCAGCTCAGGTTGACTCTACTGAATCTCTATAAAGGCGACACTACTGAAGTCTCCTAGCTGGGCTGTCACTACTGAAGTCTCCCAGCTCAGGCTGACACTACTGAAGTCTCCCACTGGGGTGGCACTACTGAATCTCCTGCTCAGGCTGACACAGGTCTCCTTCCAAGCTGGCACTACTGAAGTCTCCCTGCTCAGGCTGGCACTACTGAAATCTCCCAGCTCAGGCTGACACTACTGAAGTCTCCCAGCTCAGGCTGGCACTACTAAAATTTCCCCGCTAAAGGGGACATGTTTCAACACCTTTCATGAGCACCATCCCGAGTGATGGAATATGACAGGAAACACAGCTAGCTCTTGTCCCCCCTGTTAACTATCTACAGAATAGTGTACAGCACACTGCTGGGGTTCCCCCTGTGTAACTATCATACAGAATAGTGTAGCAACACACTACTGATGTTCCCCCTGTGTAACTATCATATAGAATATGTTTGCAACACAATGCTGATATTCTCACTGTGTAACTATCATATGAATAGGGACAAAACACACTGCATTTCTCACTGTGTAACTATCATATAGAATAGTGTGGGAACACTACTGATGTTCCCACTGTGTTTTCATATAGAATGGTAGCAAACAATCTGATATTCTCACTGTGTAACTATCAATAGAATAGTGTAGCAACACACTGCTTTTTCTCACTGTGTAACTATCATATAGAATAGTGTAGCAACACACTGCTGATGTTCCCACTGTTAACTATCATATAGAATAGTGTAGCAACACACTGCTGATGTTCCACTGTGTAACTATCATATAGAATAGTGTAGCAGCCCCTGCTGATGTTCCCCCTGTGTAACTATCATATAGAATAGTGTAGCAGCACACGGGGGTCCCCCCTGTGAACTATCAAAAGAATAGTGTAGCAGCACACTGCTGATTTCCCACTGTGTAACTATCATATAGAATGTGAAAAACCCGATTTCCCACTGTGAACTTATATAGAATAGTGTAAACCACTGCGTGTTACCACTGTGTAATATCAAAAAATAGTGTACGCACACTCTGATGTTCCCCCTGTGTAACTATCATATAGAATAGTGTAGCACCCTGCTGATGTTCCCACTGTGTAACTTTATATAGAATAGTGTAAACACACTGCTGTGTCCCCCCTGTGTAACTATCATATAGAATAGTGTAGCAGCCCCTGTGATTTCCCCCTTGTAAAATCATATGAAAAGTGTAGCAGCACACTGCTGTGTTTCCCCCTTTAAATATCATATAGAATAGTGTAAAAACACTGCTGATGTTCCCATGGAACATCTTAGAAAAGTGTAGCAACCCTGATGTTCCCACTGTGTTTTCATATAGAATAGTGTAGCCCCACTGCTGATGTTCCCACTGTGTAACTATCATATAGAAAATTACCAATCTGATGTTCCCACTGTGTAACTATCAAAAGAATATGTGCACACACTGCTGATGTTCCCACTGTGTAACTATCTATAGAATGGTGAAACACCGATGTTACCACTGTGTAACTATCATATAGAATAGTGTGCAACACACTGCGATGTTCCCCCTGTGTAACTATCATATAGAATAGTGTGCAACACACTTCTGATTTACCACTGTGCTTCATAAGAAAATTAGAAACACTGCTGATGTTCCCACTGTGTAACTATCATATAGAATAGTGTAGCACCACACTCTGATGTTCCCACTGTGTAACTATCATATAGAATAGTGTAGCAAACACTGCTGATGTTCCCACTGTGTAACTATCATATAGAATATGTAGCAGCACACTGCTGATGTTCCCCCTTTTAACTATCATATAGAATAGTGTAGCAGCACACAAAAAAGTTCCCACTGTGTAACTATCATATAGAATAGTGTAAAAACACTGCTGATGTTCCCCCTTGTAACTATCATATAGAATAGTGTAGCAACACAAAAAATGTTCCCACTGTTAATATCATATAGAATAGTGTACATCACACTGCTATTTCCCATTGTAACTATCATATGGGAAAAGTGTGCAGCACACTGCTGATGTTCCCACTGTGTCTATCCCAAAAAAATATTAGCAACACACTGCTGATGTTCCCACTGTGTAACTATTATATAGAATAGTGTGCAACACACTGCTGATTTCCCCCTTTTAACTATCATATAGAATAGTGTAGCAACACACTGCGTGTTCCCACTTTTAACTATTTTATAGAATAGTGTAACAGCACACTGCTGATGTATCCACTGTGTAACTATTATATGAAAGTGTAGAACCCTTTTTCTTTTTTTAATGTTCCCACCTTTTGTAACTTTATATTTTTGAATATTAGCACACACTGCTGATGTTCCCACTTGGGTTTTTTTAAAACCCTTATTTCCCCTTTTTCTAGAATAGTGTGGCACACTGCTGATGTTCCCACTGTGTAACTATTTTATAGAATAGTGTAACACACACTGCTGTTTCCATGTGTAACTATTTATAGAATAGTGTAACAGCACACTGTATGTATCCACTGTGTAACTATAATATAGAATAGTGTGACCAAATGCTGATGTATCCACTGTGTAACTATTATAAGAATAATGTAACAGCACACTCTTTATCCACTGTGTAACTATTATATAGAATAGTGTAGCAGCACACTGCTTTTATCCACTTTAACTATTATATAGAATAGTGTAACAGCACACTGCTGTGTATCCCCTTGTAACTATTTATAGAATAGTGTAGCAGCACACCCGATTATCCACTGTAACTATTATATAGAATAGTGTAAACACACTGCTGATGTATCCCCTGTGTAACTATTATATAGAATATTGCACCCTTGATGTATCCCCTGTGTAACTATTTATAGAATAGTGTAACAGCACATTTGTATCCCCTGTGTAACTATTATATAGAATAGTGTAGCAGCACACTTGATGTATCCATTGTAACTATTATATAGAATAGTGTAAACACACTGCTGATGTATCCCCTGTGTAACTATTTATAGAATAGTGTAAACACACTGCTGTGTATCCCCTGTGTAACTATTTATGAATAGTGTGACACACTGCTGATGTATCCACTGTGTAACTATTATATAGAATAGTGGCAGCACACTCTGATGTATCCACTGTTAACTATTATATAGAATAGTGTAACAGCACACTTATTATCCCCTTTTAACTATTTATAGAATGTGTAACCACATCATTTCCACTGTGTAACTATTTATAGAATAGTGTAAAACACACTGCTGATTTCCCCCGTGTAACTATTATATAGAATAGTGTAGCAGCACACTCTGATGTTTCCACTGTGTAACTATTTATAGAAAAGTGTAACAGCACACTTGATGTTCCCCCGTGTAACTATTATATAGAATAGTGTAACAGCACACTTGATGTTCCCACTGTGTAACTTTTTATAGAATAGTGTAACAGCACACTCTGATTTCCCACTGTGAACTTTTTATAGAATAGTGTAGCAGCACACTGCTATGTTCCCACTGTTAACTATTTTATAGAATAGTGTAGCAGCACACTCTGATGTTCCCCTTGTAACTATTATATGAATAGTGTAACCCAAATCTGATGTTCCCCCCTGTGAACTATTTAAAAGTGTGTAGCACACTGTGATTATCCCGGTCAGTAACAAAACTGTTTTATCTCAATGAAGAGTATACCCCCCCTGGTGAGGGGATACTCTTTATCGTTTGCAGGGGTCTATCGCCCCGGCCCCCCCTCTACGCTGGTTGCTACTGATCCCTCTCCCCCCTCTTCTTAAAGCCATGTATGTATTCTGCCTCTGCTACTTCACTCTCCCGATTTTCCCTTCCCGACAACACTAAGGTAATCTTCCCAACATCCCCTTTACCTTGATTTTTAACTTCCATTTGTATCCTCTTGTTCCTATGTTCTATCTCTGAAACATTCTGTCAATGTTCACCTTGTCAATTCCTCTCAGTAATTTATACGTCGATATCATGGCTCCCCCCATCCCTCCTGTCCTCAGTGTCATGGGGTTTGGGGTTTCCCCTTTCATCTCGTAGGACATCCCCTCAGCTCCTGGACTAGTCTTGTTGCAAACCTCTGGACTTTCTTTAATTTTTGCGTGTTTGAAGGGGTTGGGTTCCATACTAGTGCTGTGTCTCTTTTGATGGGACACGGTGCACAGTGTCGTGAATGACTCCTTACTTGGTGTCGAGGCGCTGATCTTAGGTTTGCCAGGCGCTCATATGCATTCCTATGACGTTCATCTTCATTATTTTTCTTCTATATTTTCCTTTACAAAAATTTTTTTTGGGTAATTTGTCTACTTTATCTTGAAAAAGAAAATCAATTTTTGATGGAATCCATAAAAGTGTAGATAAATTCACTTTGCTTTGATTATTTTAAATATATCTCTGGCTTCTCCCAAAGAGCATATTGTTAGTCTTTTGTGAATCAAGAGCCTTCAAATGACATAGAATCAGTAATAATCAAAGTAAAGCTTGAGTCGTAAGTTAAATTTAGTGCCATTAGCATGACAAACAATTCAGTTTGCAGTAAAAACCCCCGTTGTTAATTCTTATGTCCCACTTAACATGGTTGCTCTAGTTGTTTTGGGAGGTGAGAACAAGAGCGGGGCCTGCCGGTAAGTAGACTTCTGTTTAGTTCCATCGTGTATATAATCTGGAATAACAAAAAACCCAAAATCCCTGACTGGAACAATACACAACAACCCCTAAAAAAGGGGGGCTTACGCGACTTTTTCGGCCACTTGGACCATTTACAAAGCCCCCCTTCCCCTTTTTTTTCTCCTATGGGTTTCCTTTCTTTTTCTTTTGCCTTGTATTTGTCCTTCATTTATTCGCCTTTCTTCCCCCTCTCCCACCCTTGCGGGCCCTGCCTCATTCATTCCCTTCCCCTAATTTTCCTCTCTCTTACTACTCTCTACTTCCTACTTACTCCATCATTACCCCCCCTCTTGTACCCTTCCCTGTCTGCCTGCCCATAAATACCTTCCCTGCTCTGTGTGTTAGTGTAACTTTTAAATGGTCCCAAATCGGGCCGAAACGTCGTCTAAGCTCCCTCTTTTATATTGCGAGTTGTGTTGTTTTAAAACTGTGATATATTATTCTAACATTTACGCCAGAAAATTTTTTATTGAGCATTATTGTAAGTCATTTAAAAAAGGGATTTTGTAATTTTTTTTGTGAGTTGACTGTTGTGGGATCGCTTTGGTTTGGAAATAGACTAGTAGATGAGTGGAACAGGTCCCTGGTAGGGTTATTGAAGTTAAAACCTTGGGTAGCTTCAAATTTTGGATACGTAAATACATAAGTGGGGGGTTTGGGTTTGAATGGGGCTTGCACATGAGTTAATAAGTTAATAGGGTAAAATTAAAAAGGGTTGGCAAAAATTTTTGTTAGTGGCTTTGGGGTTTTAGAAAGACCTGCCTAGTATGGGCCCGTAGGCCTGCTAATGTTCTTCCTTTCTTATGTTATTATACATGTTCTTATGTTTCCTGGGTTGCTTCATGAGGGCACCGCCCACGTGGTTGTTGCATGGAATTGTTTTGAGGAATATGTTGCATTTCCTCTTAAACTAGGCTTTTTTCGGGAATCTCCTTTCAAAAAAAGGGAGGGTGTTGAAAATCGTGGTCCCTTTACACTTATTAATTTCTCTTTCAGTATACTCATCGATTCGCTGCCTTTCACTGGATGCATCTTCCCCTCTGCCGCCTTTTGTTATCTTCAGTAATTTTCATGTGCAGGTTTTTGGGGCAAATTCCGCC